>JBBPBX010046420.1:0-12996 GCA_038048925.1 Garcialebias charrua | reverse complement strand
ATGTTTCGAGGATGGAATAAGTAGGTTTTAAACAGAAGCTTAATGTGATTTTCAAATGTAAGATGAGAGTCCATTGTTATACCAAGATTTGTAACAGAGGTGGAGAGGGGGATGTCTTGTCCAGAAAAGGAAATTGTTGTTATAGCATGGCAGGCTACCGCTACAAGTGTATGAATGTGTGTATGAATGGGTGGATGGCTGGTACTGTGGAAAGCGCTATATAAGTAAGCTCCATTTACCATATACCTTGTATATTCCTCTACACTAAACTGACATCTAGAACTAAGTTAAGGGATTATTTCCATGTCAACCACAAACTCTGTAAAATCACTCTAGCAATGTCAACCAGAAGAGCCAATATGGTCTTGGTGTCCCTTGCCTTCCAGAAAAAACTTGAATAATAATAATAATGAATTCAATTTATAACGCACTTTTCATTAGTGAAAATCTCAAAGTGCTACACACATTGAATGCTACACACATTCATACACCGGTAGCGGTAGACTACCATGCAAGGTGCTTTCCAGTCCTACCGGGAGCAACTTTTAGAGTCCAAATATTCTTCAGAAGATCAGTTCCAGCATCTAAGTGAGTCTGACAAACTGTTCCACTTTCTGTGCAAGCTTATGCTCCTTTAGATTGTATCTCATGGTGTTATGACTGTTAGAGACTAAATAGCAACTCAAAATTGTGAGAAAATTGTAACATTTTCTGCAGAAGTCTCTTGAGTGTTTTGCATCAAGAGAGCCATGCAATTACTTTTATGCATCAAGTTTTAGAAAATGTTGGCTTATTCATGACTTGCACATTTTATGATAGTCTATGTAGATTATAAAATTGCTCACCTTTGCCTCAACCCTACCTCAGCACCTCAATTTACCTTGTGAGCCACATTCTTCAAGTTATGATTTAATCAATGGGAGTACACACTTGAAATGAAGATGGTTAAACTTGGACCAGTTTTTAATGATTGTTATTAATCATCGGCTTATTTGGGCCTGGAAATTTGGGGTTGTGCCATTGAATATTTTCAGTCATAATGAGAGCTCCCTTGTGGGTGCCAAAATACAACTTTAGTGCTCTTAGAACTGCAAAAACAAAACTGAGAAGGGTTTGAGGTGCCCATGAAAATACAGTGGCTATCTTTAGAGAACATCTGTCCAAACATTCTCCAACAGATGCTGCCCACTGAAGTATGGACTTTGCTAATATCAATGACGTTCTGCATCCCAAAAGACATTTTCAAAACCTGAAAATCGGATTGTGAAGGTCTCCCCCTCAGACTACCACACATTCCACGTGGCATAGGGGAACAACATTTCTATACTGTATACCGATACATCTTTTTGTAAAAAAAAAATTGAGTCAGTTGAAATCTTGTAATATTTGGAATGCTGGTTGGGAAAAAATAAATAAATAAATTAATAATGCCGGCTACCCACCAAAAGCGTTTCAGGCAGCTGAGCAGAAGCAGCCGGTTTACATTGAAAGTCTATGTGGAGGCGTGGTGAGGCGCGGCAAAATGTCACGCGGCGCGTTTTGAACATTTCGAGCAGCACGGTAGCGCGTTGCAGTTCTTTTCCGCGCACGTGACGCGTCAAAAGCAGCCGATGCCGGAGTTCAAACATTTGAAATTTGGCTGCTCGACACGTCGCAGCAACCAATTGGGAGAGGCCCTGCTATGTGATGACGCAACGACGACGGGACTTTTTTTGGAGTTTTTAAACTTACCCCAACGAGCCTCCATGAAGAAACCAGCCTCCGGTAAGAAACTTGGCATTTTTACAGTTGCCGCTGTCCGCTCGAGTGTACGATCACCCCAAACGTAAAAAAAAAAAAGTTTTAATCTCAACAAAGACTTTTGGAGCTGCAGTTCAGCTCGTAGAAAACCCACTCAAGTAGTAACGAGGCTCACGTACAGCTGATTTCATCTGCACGGTGTACAGAAACAAAACAAACCCGACCGGAAAAGGAGCCAGACGCACCTCCCACTGCGCGTCATCAGACGCGTCTTCAGTGTGAACAGATTCTTGTGACAAGCAGCCAACAGGGTGCGTCAAGAGCGTTTTTGCTGCTGAAGACGCATTCGGTGGGTACCCGGCATAACTCTTCCGAGATTTGTGCTACCCAACTCACTGTTTATTGCAGATACTTACTAAAGGGCAGCTGCTTCCTCATTCTCATAAAAAAGGTGGGATCTACTCAAGATAAGGCTGGTGGTCATAATTGTTATGGTTAATGGGCATATTAAAATACTCTGTGTGTGCATGTAAGTTCATGTGTGTGTGTGAACCCCTGGTTGAGTTATTTGGACATCCCCCTAGTCCTTCAATAGAGGACTTTAAATTGATTCAGCTGAATTGCCTTTCAAAGCTACTTCAATTTCACCCCTATGCAAATTTATACTCCTCCCTGTCTCTCTACTCTTTCTTTCTCCCACACTCTGTCCCTCTATCCATCTGTCTTATGCACCCCAGCTATTCTGCAGTGTAAAATATTCCTGTCCCGTTGCTTCCCACTAAATATTTGTCTCCCTTCTCTCTTTTTTTTTACTGTTGATCTTTCTTGACCCCCCCCCCCCCCCTTCTCTTTGAGACTGAATATACAGTCAAGATAATAATGTGCAGCAGCTAAGAGGTTTTGTGCTCATGTAAGTTTCACAGCCAGTTTGTCAGCCTGTCAGCAAAAGTGTGTGTGTGCGTGTGTGTGTGTGTGAGTGAGAGAGAGGACTAAGAGCCTTGACAACATCAACTCTATTGGAAGTCCATAAAACGGTGACAACATTTTAGCTTATTCACCCGGAAATTACTTCTGGCATAAACGGCACAGAAAATCTTACACACACCAATACATAGTCTGACACTGTCTTGGTTGCTCACACTCCGTTTTGGGATATTAGCAGTTAGCCTAATAACCTGATGAACACATACAAACTTCCTCCTTTGTTGAGTCATCTCCATAGTATTGAATACTGTCTGTGAGGCACATTAAAACAGGCTTTGCGCAAAAACACGCATACACTTGTATGCCTGTACAAATCTGCTCGCACAATCGGGTTCTCCGGTGTTGCCATGCTGCATCTTTTACTGAGGAATCGTAAAAAATGTTTTGATGGATTCAGCAGGAGGAGGTCGGACTGAGATAGTGTCTATTGATTTTATATTTGGCAGACTGTACCGTGGCCACTTAGTCCTGCAATATACCTTACTCACTGCCCTCCACCCCCAGTCTTATACGTGCACCATTGTTTTCCCCCTCTGTATGCTGCAATTCTGTTTTATTATAATTTGATGCCCCTTACATTTACTGTTTTGTTATTTTAATTTGGTTTCACAGATCTGAAATGTTTATGAATGTCAGTGTTTCAGGAAATCATTATTTTCTCTGCTCTATCCTCTTTTTAACTCACTGACTGCATTTTGGCCATCTTCACCTGTTTGTGGTTTTTTACTGTTTTTTTATTTATTTTTTATGTCACCTTCTCCATCCATCACACTTTCTTCTCTAGCCCCTTTTTTACTCACTTTTTTCCTGTAATCCTGTCTTTCCAATTTTCTGCTTCTTCGCCTGTTTTTCACCCCATCCATCCAGTCTCCCTCCCGCCCTGCATGGTTGTTTCTGCTGCCTCGTCTTTCATTACCTTTTTCCTTTGAATCTTTCCATCTTTTCCCCCCTTTTCTTAAAAATCATATCCTTTTGGGGAGAAACCCCTTCTTCTTTCTCATTCATAGACTCTTTAATTTTCATTCGTCTTTTGTTTTCTAGTTTGAAAGGTTTATTCTCGTTTTATTTTCAAAGAAGAATAAAAAACATGCATTATTTTACTTGCTTTATTCTTCAATCTCTATTCTGTCTTTTTTAATTTCTTTTCCAATATTGATCAATCTCTATTCTGCCTTTTTTAATGTGTTTTCCAATATTGAGCATTTGTCTGTTTCATTTTTACAAAATTTGTCTGTTTGATGTTTTTTTTAGTCACAGTATTGGATTTTTTTCAGAAATGTGATCACAATAATTACCATAAAATAATGAGATCTCGGTTTTTGTTAAGGCACATCCATGGAAAGCATTGAGTCTCACTACTGTGCTACATTCCCATACAATTTCCCTTTTTAATAAATCTCTCAAAATTCAATGTATCATGAAGATATTCTACAGATGTATAAGTTCTTCTTTCTGTCGTAAACTAATCAAAATGTATTTATTTAAACTAAGTTTCACAAGATACCAAAAAACACTAAATGACTCCTTTTCCCTTTGTTTCTCATCTTTTTTCACTCATTTAAATTTGTCACTGTTTGTGCAGCTATAACAGACAGAGCAGATTAAGAATGTGTCAGTGTTTTACTTTGCATATATACGTGTTGAAAAGCGAATTCCAGCTAATGTGTGTGGTTTTGAGAAAGGTGAAAATTATCAAGGCTAATATTTGTTTTGCCTCTCACTTTATTTTAGTTATTGTACCGTGACACCTGTTTGAACAAATTAACTGAGGTGACAGGATCTACATTCCAATACCAATAAAACTAATCCAATAAAACTAATCCTAAATACTAGTGGACTGTCACACTGAGCCTATAGCTATTTTAAATAGCTGGAGGTATTTAAATTAAACTTTATTTGCCTTCTTTTTTTCATGTTTTCATTTATTTTTGTTTAGTTCAATGGTTTGATAATTTGCACAATTCATTTGACAGCGGTCATGTTCCCTTTCAGTCAAGTTCTCTCGGTGCAACATACTTGCTATGGGAATTGCGCTCCCGTGCGATTACCTGAAGTAATACATTCACGCCTTTACGGCTAGGGCGTCAGCGTCGCGCCAGAGGCCACGCCCTCTGGGTATTTAAGCGGCTGACGCCCATCCATCTTTCTCTTTTTTGCCCTTCACCTCGCTTAATGGTGTGGTTACACCGAGCAGCTTTTCAACCTCCAAAAAGCTCCTCACGCACGCAAGTGGACGCGCTACCCAGTGTTGTCCAAACTGTAGTGTTGCGGCGGCTTCGTGGCTGCGGCGTCGTGGCGGCGGGGTGTGGGAGGAGCTTACCGGTATACAGAGTCCTGCGCACAGAGTCACTGCACTCCGCCAGGCGAGGAGCCTTTTATTTCCGTCTCTGTCGAGCAGACTTGACTGGTCGTGAAGGAATTGTCGCGAACACACAGCTACAATGAGTTTCTCTTCCATAGTCCACGACCTCGCGGGTCTTTTCTGTGTCCCAAAAACAATACGTCACATAGTGCGCGCGCACCCTCGTTTCCGCGTCACATAGGGACTCTCCCCCTGACCCCCGCTCTTCTCCCCCGACTCTCCCTGATTGGTTGACACACCAACCAATCGGGTAGAGTTGAGCGGCGTTTGAAAGTTTGAACCGCGAAATCTTCAGCATGTTGAATGCTCGGTTTGGAGGCGGAAGCCGGTTCACGTGCACGGAAAAATGCTTCTCAGCACGCTCAACACGCACGCGACCTGACGACAGACGCCAGGAGGTGCCTGGAAGCGCGTCCACCATTGACTTTACATGTAAACTGGACGCTCCTGCTGCTCAAACGCTGCTTGGTGTGACTACACCATAACACCTGAACTTTGTGGGACTTCTCTGTTGTCGCATCGCTCGATTGAGGTGAGCTTGCTTCCTACACTGAGCGTACAGAGAAATTTTCCTGCATACTACTGGGCTGGCGAAAGCTAGTCCAGCGTTTTTCTACTTACCTCGAAGTTTTCTTCTCTTTCTGTAGCTGCTTTGCTCGACGGCGCTAACTGTATCACAACCCCCTGCTAACCATTAGCAGGCTAACCAGCGAAAGCAAGATGACGGAGAAGACTGCTTCGAACAAAAGGAAACTAGGACCAACTTTGACGCTTCTCGTCTCCGGACATGGCTCCCGAGAAGGGAAAATGAAGGACAAAGAAGAAGAAAACCAACAGGACAATAGACCCTTGCTCGCACCCATGCGGATATGGCTACTCCCTCTCGGCGACAGACACCCACGAGGCCTGTCCTGTCTGCCTAGGGAATCTGCATGCGAGAAAAGCACTGGAATTCCCCGACTCCTGCTCCCACTGCCATCGAATGTCGGCGGTAGTGAGGAAACGCCGCATGGACGCGTTGGCTAAATCCCTGGCTAAGACCGTGGCGTTGAAGGTCGCACATCGCACAAAACTGCTTGCTCCCGAACCGGAGCTCGAGAACGTGGACCTGGAATGCAACGGTCGAGTCGGAGAGGACAATGTGTCGGACTTCTCTGTTACCGTCGAGGACTTGACACCCGAAGTGTCCGACCAAGACGCCAAATATGGTTACAGAGGAGAAAGTGTAGATTCCTCCCAGAACCTAGCGCAAATCCTACCGGAACAGGACTTGTCGGTCCCTGTTCTGTTCGACCTGTGCCATAGGGCGGCGGATGCCCTGCAGGTCGCGTGGCCAGACCCCACGCCTCGCCAATAGGCTACAAGGCTGGCGGGAAACTACTTCCATGCGAAGCAGCCGACAACGTCGCAAAAATGCCATTTTTTCCGGACTTCCTCATGGAGCTAAAACGCTCCTGGGCGGAACCCGGAGCTCCCAACACGTTGCCACTATCCCGACTCTTTGATGTTGCGGGAATGGAGACAGTGGCCCTCGCCAGCGCACCCCTGATAGAGGAGACTCTGGTGGCTCACCTGGCCCCTGCAGCCATGGGGATGAAACCAGCGCTATCCAACAGGGCCTGTTGTGCTTCGGAGAAACAACTTGAGAAGTGCTACAGGGCTCAGGGCCTCGCGGCTTGCGCAATGAATGTATCAACCATGGTGTAGGCGTACCTGGCAGAAAAACTGCAGGATATCCAGGTAACAAAAACGAGCAGGCCGCAACAGAGGCCATGGAGGAGGCCTGCCGTGCCTCTGACCTCGTGCTCTGAATGATGGGGACAATAGCCATTTCCCAAGGCAAAGCAATGGCGGAAATTGTTGTCGCCTAGCGCCATCTTTTGCTAACATTGTCGGTCCTCCCTGAAATCCAGAGGTCCACTTTCCTCCAGCACCCGATGGAGTCGACGGGACTCTTCGGGGGAGCCCTGGAACGCATCCAGGCCAGGGTGGAACAAAGACGCAAACAGGCGGAAGCCTTCCGCGAGGGGTTGCAGAGGAAAAGCTTTGCACCCCCAAAGGAAGACATGTGTGGCCTCCCATGGAAGAGACCCGCTGGTGACAATGAAACTTTCCAGTATCGGCCGAGGGCCTCTTCAGTGACCCTGTGTGGAACTCAGATTTGGGCCTGATGAAGCAGGACAAACTGATAATTTTACAGGTTTGCCCACCCACGCGGTACGTGAACCTAACATTTTAAGCCCAGTCTCTACTTGTAAAACACTACGAGGAGCTGGTGACATGTGTGCGCGCACCAAACATGACGCCTACTGTGTGGGTAAACAAAACAAACACTGTTTCAGACATGTACAAAAATAAAAGTACCAAAGCACAAATTGCCCTGGTTCTTGACTCGAGTCTCATTTTTATAAAACACAAACCATGTGGTCGAACTATGAAACACAGCAAGATACACGAGCTCTGCCAGACACGGTCAGATCTTGCGATATCTTCTGTTGGGCTGACCAGCCTGCTCGAAAGAGCGCGAGAGGGGTCAAAGGCCATCCCTCAAGCGCTAAAACACGACGAGCTGCAATTGAGCATGCCATCCAGGCTCAGCGCGCATGCGCAGGCCTGGAAGGCGTGTCTACCAAATGATTGGGTCATGACAACGATATGTCATGGGCCCAAGTTTCAGTTCACAAAAAGACCGCCCCACTTCACAGGGGTGCTACAATCTAAGATCAGCCCTACACGTGCACACGTGCTGAGGGAGGAAGTTTTGACAATGCTACAAAAGGGAGTGATTAGTTTGGTCTCAGGACGCAAACTACGCTCCGGCCACTACAGCAAGTACTTCCTGGTGTCCAAAAAGGATCATTCTCTGAGACCGATTCTGGATCTCAGGACTCTCAACAAAAGAATTAAAACCTTTAAGTTCAAGATGCTTACACTGCAAAAAGTTCTCCAGTCTGTGAGACCAGGAGACTACGCATGTACAATGGATTTAAAAGATGCCTATTTCCAAATAGGCGTGTGGAAGGAAACACAGATAGTTCCTCCGCTTTGCGTTCGAAGGGAACGCTTATGAATTCAAAGCCTTACCCTTCGGTTTAAAGACTGCTCCTCGTACATTTACTAAATGTTTGGATACAGCCCTGACCCCCCTTAGGAATCAAGGACTCAGGGTCATGAATTACTTGGATGACCTGCTGATTATGGCTGGAAGCAAAATGCAAGCCCAGTCACACTCTTGTAGGGTGATCTCTCACCTGGAGTCTCTTGGTTTTGTCATAAACCTACAAAAAAGCAATCTAACTCCATCACGGGTTACCGTATTTCTGGGAGTACAGATTGACACTGTCCGGTACAGAGCATGGCTCTCGAAGGAAAGAGTTTCTTTCATTCGCCTTTGCCTGGAAAGATTTAAACTGGACCAATGGGTCCCTGTGAAAATGTGCCAATGCCTTTTAGGCCTCTTGGTTGCAGCCATTCCCTATGTGCCACACGCATTACTGAAAATGCGGGCCATACAAGTATGGCTAAACCGACAGACACAACCTGCCCTGACTAACCAACCAGGAAAGGTTAGGATAGATTCAGAGTGCCTAAAGGCCCTGGAACCTTGGAAAAATTTGTCCGTTTTCACAGAAGGGGTCTCACTGGGAAGAGTGTCATCTCGTGTAGTAATCAGGACGGATGCCTCAAAAACAGGATGGGGAACGATCTGCAGAAATCAGAACGCCTGCGGTCTTTGGAATGAACAGGAAGCGAGATTAGATATCAACTTCCTGGAGTTGCTGGCCGTATTCTTGTCATTAAAATACTTCTTCAGTAAAGGTCTGGTTGTTGGACAACACATCCTGGTGAAATCAGATAACAGGACCACAGTGTCCTTCATCAACAGAGAGGGAGGGACAAGGTCGCGTGCCCTCCTTGGACTAATGCAAAGGATGCTCACGTGGTGTGCTCCAAGAATTTTGTCACTTAGGGCAACTCATATCCCTAGTGATCTAAATTATGGAGCAGATGCCCTCTCAAGAGGGCCTCTCTTGGTGTCAGAATGGAGCCTGAACCCACGGATTGTGGAACAGGTCTGGTCACAATTTGGGAGAGCCTCTGTGGACTTGTTCGCTTGCAGGGATAGCTCACAGTGGGACCTTTACTTCTCCTTGAGGGAAGCAGACGCACCATTGGGAATGGATGCTCTGGCACATGATTGGCTAACAGGGGTGCTCTACTATGCCTTTCCACCTGTCCCCCTGATCGGGGCGACCCTCGAACGGGTGCGCCAGGGAGCCCTCTCCCTGATCCTCATAGCCCCCAGATGGTCACAGAAACCATGGTTCCCTGAGTTGATTTCAATGTTATCAGGGATACCATGGAAATTGCCGCCTCACAGGGACCTGCTGACTCAGGCACGTGGGCAGCTTCTACACCCACGTCCGAGGTTGTGACAACTTTCAGCCTGGCCTTTGAAGGGAACTGGCTGAGAGCCTAAGGCTTTGATTGCTTTATCCCAAAACAAACAGTAACAATATACACAAGGGTACCCCTTGGTATTTATGTTTTGCCTAGGAGGTGTTTAATGGAAGGGTTTCCCCCCTCACTAAGTGATCTCCAACATCCGGAAGGGTCCCACTTGTCAGTCATGCCCTATATAAAAAAAAAATATAGGGACTTGGAAGGTTACCCTGTGCTTGACCTGGGTTTTCTACCTCCACATTTGTCACCCAGTTACTTGTGACGTAATGGGTCCCTTGCTCCTCCTGTTTCTCAGGTTGTTCCAGAGAGAATAAGGAGATGACGAGTACTCACACTAGTGGCGCACGCTTAGGCTGTCTCTAGCTGGTGTTGTTTATCTATATGCCTAGTTGAAACATCAAATTGATGTTCTTTACATTTGGCATTTTTTCCTCTCAGCCTGTGCTCTCTACATACCTTGTAGAAAGCAGCTGGGAGATGCCTGTCTTTTTAAGGCGGATGTTCTCACATGCATTTTACTGAGCATTTCAAGGGCGTGAATGAATTACGTTCCCATAGCAAGTATGTTGCACCGAGAGAACTTGACTGAAAGGGAACTGAAAGTTATGCACCATAACTCATGTTCCCTGAAGGAAGGGAACGAGGTGCAACATAGCTGGCCCTTTTCAATGCTGAAAGCTCGGTGAAGTGCAATTTTGGAGAAAGATGGATGGGCGTCAGCTGCTTAAATACCCAGAGGGCGGGGCCTCTGGCGCGACGCTGTCGCCCTAGTCACAAAGGTGTGAATGTATTCCTTCAGGTAATCGCGCGGGGGCGCAATTCCTATAGCAAGTATCAGGGCCGGATCTATAATACGGGCACACCGGGCGGGTGCCCAGGGGCCCGACAGCTCAAGGGGGCCCTCTGCTGGCCAGGAGTGAGCAGTTCAGCCTGGCAGAAATTTTTTATTTTTTATTTTATTTTTTTATTGTCGCTAGACGTAGATAAAACAAGGCTTTGTCCTCAATTTTCCTTATTATCCAACCCAAATAAAATAAAAAGTTGTTTTTCAAAAACAACTCATAAGTGTCTTTTAGTTTGTTGACATGACGTGTATGATTGGGAGCAGACGGCAATGCACACACTCAGTCCGGTTGGTGGCGGTAATGTGCTTAAAATAAGTTCGCCAACCGCCAATAAACAATAGAAGAAGAAGAAGCTCTGTGACCAATGAGCTGACAGCCCTTTTACACACGTGATTGAAACTACAGAATCCGGCTCATCTCATTGGTCCAGTCTTGGCAGTTCACGGAAGACACGGCAGCTACGAGGCCGCCAGACGAAGCATTGTTTCCGAGATAAATCCGTCCGAAGGTCCCCCGGCGCGCGCCGGAGCTCAACTGAGAACCAGGCCGAGGCCGGCCATGCTGCTTGGAAGCCCCACCAAGAGGCTCCCTGCCTGGGTACACGATCCAGAACGGCCCCCGGCGCGCGCCGGAGCTCAACTGAGAACCAGGCCGGCCATGCTGCTTGGAAGCCCCACCAAGAGGCTCCCTGCCTGGGTACACGATCCAGAACGGCCCCCGGCGCGCGCCGGAGCTCAACTGAGAACCAGGCCGGCCATGCTGCTTTGAAGCCCCACCAAGAGGCTCCCTGCCTGGGTACACGATCCAGAACGGCCCCCGGCGCGCGCCGGAGCTCCGGCGCTCTGGACCACCAGAACCATGCACCAGGGCAGAAACTTCGTGCTGGACATGGGCACAGGAGAAAGCAGGTAAAGATAATGGATGGACGGACGGATAATAAATGTAACAAAACCAGGAGAACCCTTGAAGAAGAAGTGGAGAAGATCACTGAAAGTCTTCACCTGGTTGGCAGGTAAAAATTCAATAATTTCCAGTGTAGTTGTGAACCATGTTTAATTATTGATAGTTATAAACAAAAGTGTACAACTGACACGTACAAATAAGTACATAATTGTGAATTTAAGAGATTGCTAAAAGTGATTTTTTTTTGAAGGAATATGAAAAATAACATAAGAATTTATTTGAGTTGTTTAAGATGATGTAATCTTACATTTGGTGATGCAATTAATTTTGTTCTTTGATAAATCATTGTTGTGAGTTTATTTGGGTAAAAAAGGGGCAGAGATTATAAGATTATTCTTCATCTGCTGCCTTTCATTTTATTTTGAATGTATGTTTTTTATTTTTTATTGAGTTGTTGACTTTGTTTTAGTGAAATGAATGAATTTTAATAAATAAAATAAAAATAAATACATTTACTTTACACTATGCAAACATACAACCTTGTCCATCTTTAAAAAAATCACAGTTCATATAGGTAATTAATAAATACATTTCAAAATGTAGTTTACATACTACAATGCTAAATTTATAAATATAAACAATACACGTTTTTCCATTTATTTATCACTACATAACCTAGGCTATGTGTCACTAATGAATTTTTTAACACCTTTTGGCAGGCTAAACATGTATGGATGAGCTGTATGAGGAATGTGTGACTGCAAACAGCCTGAGGTGAGGTGGTCTCACCTCAGGAGAAAGAAAGGTGGCAGTCCCAGGGAACAGCAGAGAAGTGGATGCAGCTGACCTCCCCAACAGAACACCTGAACTCACACCTGGCCTCAAATGCTCCCCATCATTCATGGTTGAGTTCCATGTGATCCAGGTTTGAACTTGAGAAAAACATCATACAGACTGTCTACCTACACTTCAATCAAAGTAAGGGAATTCTTTTTCTTTTTCTGCTGCTTCGAGCTTTCTTAGAGCTCATGGACTTGTTTTTCATGCACGTGGGCATGGACTGCACACCAAGGCACTGGTGTCACTATGGTTGCAACATGTTTCTGATGGATGTGATTTGCTACTGGTTTGCTGCTGATTGATGTCAATGCAGTAGCTGCTGCTCTTTCAGAAGTGTTCATGTTTGACATCATTTGCTGATGAAGGATGGATGGATGGATGGGATTTGCTGCTGAATGATGTCAATACAGTAGTATTATATATACAATACAGTCAATACAGTAGTATATAGTAGTAGTCAATACAATATATATATATATATATATATATATATATATATATATATATATATATATAATACCGTAAACACCGGTGTATAATACGCACTTTTATTGCTCATTTGAATGTCCTGCGTATTATACACCGAAGCGTATTATCTACAGATTTTTTCCCATATTTTTAGACCCATTTTTGGCTCTGATTCGCTTTTTCATTTTGGCCTAAAAATGGTGCAGTACCAGTTTCGGCCGCTATGGGCGCTAATGCACCCTGTAGTCTGTTTACCTGCAGACTGTACCTGGAGGCGTATCCTGGCGCCATCTAGTGGCCATAAAAAAGACTGTCACGGCAGCGCGTATTATACACCGAAGCGTATTATCTATATCTATATATATATCTATATATATATATATATATCTA
>JBBPBX010046419.1:0-15969 GCA_038048925.1 Garcialebias charrua | reverse complement strand
AGGACAGAAAATATAAAAACCGGTACAATAAATCGGTGAATGAATGGAAACAAATAAAAATGCTACATACTATACCAAATTTATAAAAGTTACACACTGAAAGCTTTTTTGAACATCATAAATGATTGGAGTCAGAGGCAGAAATTATTTAAAAAATAAAATAAAAATATGTCAGCTTGAGCTTCCTTCCAAACCAATGAGTTCAAAATTAAATAAAAAAATAAGAGGTTGGTTGAATGAATGAAGATAAATTATTTAAAGCTCTTATCTTATGCTGATAAAGACAGACATCTAGTGGTCAAATGGAGCAACACAGTATGTGAAGTTTTGGTTCCTCCTTGCATTGCTTTCGTCATCTGTATACCCATAATGCATTGCAGGGCACTTCAGTTTTCCAGAAAACAGTTAAAAATAAGTTTATCGATGCATTTTTAATGAAAAATCTACAATAAACAAACAAAAAAAGGACAAAGAAGCAGTCGAAAAGCATTCCACACATTAAACAACTTTTAAAATTTTGGACCCTGAGTGAAAGTTGTATTTTAATAGATGACACCCGGAGCGAATCGCTGTTAAAAGGTAGGGTAAGGTGAGGTGTATATTAGTTTATACGCCTGTAGTTGGCAGTGTGGTGCAGATATTGCATAACGCTGCCGGCTACAAATTGTTGAATATAAATAGCGGATTAGATTAGCTTCCCCTAATTTTGATAAGGCCTTTGTGCATTTGAAATTGTGGACTTAAAAAAATTAATAAGCGTTTTAGAAATTGTGGAACTAATTTTTTAATTAGCGGTGCCCACCTTTGACAAAGTGTATAAAAGGTGAATGTCAACTTTTCCAACTCGGACTCGTTCTCCAACTGTTTTAGGAGACGTTTCCCACTTTGCAAAGTAAAATACCCACCAGCTAAATTGTCATTTGTATGTGATTCTTTTTAGTTGTTGCAAGGGTTTGGTTTCAAAAACCCATAATTTCTTGGTGCCGTGCACCGGGGACGTTCCTCATACCTGTTCTGCGACCAGGGCCGGATTAACAACCCCAGGGGCCCCTGGGCACCGAAGCTCACAGGCCCCCCCCCCGTAACCTAACACCCATTTTACTATATATGTATTGACTGTATTGTATATATAATACTACTGTATTGACATCATTCAGCATCACATCCATCCATCCATCCATCCTTCATCAGCAAATGAAGTCAAACATGAACACTTCTGAAAAGAGCAGCAGCTACAGCATTGACATCAATCAGCAGCAAACCAGCAGCAAATCACATACATCAGAAACATGTTGCAACCATAGTGACACCAGTGCCTTGGTGTGCAGTCCATGTCCACGTGCATGAAAAACAAGTCCATGAGCTCTAAGAAAGCTCGAAGCAGAAGAAAAAGAAAAAGAATTCCCTTACTTTGATTGAAGTGTAGGTAGACAGTCTGTATGATGTTTTTCTCAAGTTCAAACCTGGATCACATGGAACTGCTTAGCCATTGCTCAACCATGAATGATGGGGAGCATTTGAGGCCAGGTGTGAGTTCAGGTGTTCTGTTGGGGAGGTCAGCTGCCTGAAGAACTTGCATCCACTTCTCTGCTGTTTCCTGGGACTGCCACCTTTCTTTCTCCTGAGGTGAGGTGGTCTATCAGGCTGTTTGCAGTCACACATTCCTCATACAGCTCATCCATACATGTTTAGCCTGCCAAAAGGTGTTAAAGTTCATTAGTGACACATAGCCTAGGTTATGTAGTGATAAATAAATGGAAAAACGTGTATTGTTTATATTTATAAATTTAGCATTGTGTGTAAACTACATTTTGAAATGTATTTATTAATTACCTATATGAACTGTGATTTTTTTAAAGATGGACAAGGTTGTATGTTTGCATAGTGTAAAGTAAATTTATTTATTTTTATTTTATTTATTAAAATTCATTCATTTCACTAAAACAAAGTCAACAACTCAATAAAAAATAAAAAACATACATTCAAAATAAAATGAAAGGCAGCAGATGAAGAATAATCTTATAATCTCTGCCCCTTTTTTACCCAAATAAACTCACAACAATGATTTATCAAAGAACAAAATTAATTGCATCACCAAATGTAAGATTACATCAACTTTAACAACTCAAATAAATTCTTATGTTATTTTTCATATTCCTTCAAAAAAATCACTTTTAGCAATCTCTTAAATTCACAATTATGTACTTATTTGTACGTGTCAATTGTACACTTTTGTTTATAACTATCAATAATTAAACATGGTTCACCACTACAAATTATTGAATTTTTACCTGCCAACCAGGTGAAGACTTTCAGTGATCTTCTCCACTTCTTCAAGGGTTCTCCTGGTTTTGTTCTTTTTCACGTTTCTTATGTGTCCAACTGCAGAAGCATGCTGTTTCACATCACACTGTCCACCATGGGCTACAGAAAAAGTATGCTTGCAAACAGTACAGTTCGCTTTGTAGCCTTTATCATTCACGCGTTCCAGCCACACATGACATCCTCCCGTCCATCTTACAGTAAGGTCTGTTAGCATGTTACCTCGTTGCTCCTCCGGTCCAGCTCCTCTGTTTCTGCCGTCTGGTGACACCAGCCACCCGTCCATCTTACAGTAAGGTCTGTTAGCATGTTAGCTCGTTGCTCCTACGGTCCAGCTTCGATGTTTCTGTCGTCTGGTGACACCATTCCTTTTCCCACTCGACTCTGTATTTTTGCAGCCGTTTCTTTTTTTTTCCTGGGGGGAGTAGGCTCGAAGGTGATCTATGTTCACTGTTTAAATCCCCTGAATGCTTGCCGCTCGCGTCCATGCTGTCTTCTTCTTCAAATCCTGTCGCGCCGTGTCTTCCGTAAACTGCCAAGACTGGACCAATGAGATGAGCCGGATTCTGTAGTTTCAATCACGTGTGTAAAAGGGCTGTCAGCTCATTGGTCACAGAGCAGAGCTGCTTCTTCTTCTTCTATTGTTTATTGGCGGTTGGCAAACTTATTTTAAGCACATTACCGCCACCAACCGGACTGAGTGTGTGCATTGCCGTCTGCTTCCAATCATACACGTCATGTCAACAAACTAAAAGACACTTATGAGTTGTTTTTGAAAAACAACTTTTTATTTTATTTGGGTTGGATAATAAGGAAAATTGAGGACAAAGCCTTGTTTTATCTACGTCTAGCGACAATAAAAAAAAAAAAAAAAAAAACTTTTCTGCCAGGCTGAACTGCTCACTCCTGGCCAGCAGAGGGCCCCCTTGAGCTGTCGGGCCCCTGGGCACGCGCCCGGTGTGCCCGTATTGTAGATCCGGCCCTGTCTGCGACGAGGGACCGATGAAGGCAGCTGAAGCTCGTGCACGGCATACTTGACAGCCCTGGAGGTTGGTCGTTCCCAGCCAGGCCAGCTTTTTAGGCCTGACTTGGACTATCGTCGTAAGCAGTTTTGATGGACATCTAGACCAGACCTGCTCATTACGTCGATCGCGATCGACCGGTCATCGCGGAGGCATTACTGCTCGATCGCAGCGTGACATTATTATTATTTTTATTTTTTTCCCACAGCGTGACATTAAAAAATTGTCAGCCAATGAAACATCCCGTTACTTGATTGACATACAGGGCAACCAATCAGATGACAACTGAAAACATCCCGTCACTTGATTGACATACACGGCAACCAATCAGATGAGAGCTTTAGGTCACGCTCATGCAGCTTCTAAAAACAATGGCGCGAAGGTGGAAGTTGAACGCAGCAAAACATACTAAGCGAAAACAATCAGATTTCGGACTGTTCATGGAAAATACGACATCGACTTCCCACCGAAAAGCCAGCTGAGAAAGAGAAAGGTGCACTAAAATCCCTGTTCGGACAGCAGCAACTTCAAAAGCGATTTGCCGCCACCATCTTCCGGGTGAGTGACGCTGTGTTGTTTCTCTGCACGCTTAAACATACTGGTTGGGAGCTGACGTGGCTTTATTATTAAAATCATACGAGACACTTTTCATACAGAATAACCTCCTTGACTACTCTCCGTTCTCTGCACGTTTCCCTGTCCCGTAGCGCGAGCGTTTGCATAACACACTTTCGCGCTGCGTTCAGGGACAGTCGGTAAAATACACCGCTGTAAATCTCTCCGTACCAAAAGAGACATTTTTATGCCTTTGTTCACTAAATTAAACGTGTCCGGAGCCATAACAACCTGCCACAACTGTAGTTATCAACTGGTGGCCTGTGGACCACTTTAGATTTGCTGGAGGGGGCTTTTAGAAATGACATTTATTAAAGTAAAAAATATCTAATGATTTTTTTTTTACATTTATTAAAGTAAAAGACCAGATTCTTATAAAGAAGGGGGTGGGGATCAGTTTCATTTCATTTATTCATTTGTATAGCACTTTACACAACCACGGTGATGGTGACTAAAGTGCTTAACAAAAAACAGTGCAGTACAGTAAAAGACAACAGATTAAAAATCAAGAAAACACAACATAATAGCAAAAATAAAACCAGAAATGTCACCACATATTTAATTACTAAAAGCCAGTTGGAATAAAAAAGTCTTAAGCTTCGATTTAAAAAGGCCAAGTTCAGTAATCTGACGTAGCTCAAGCGGGAGCGTATTCCAGAGTCGAGGTGCGGCCGCAGAAAAGGCACGGTCACCCCAACGTTTATATTTTGTCCGTGGAACAGAGAGCAGGAGCTATCTGACCTCAGAGACCTGGAGCGGGCAGGGAAACTTAACAACTCTGTTATATTTCTACCATATATTTTTAAAATAAAATTTAAAAAATCTATATTGCTGTCACCATCACCCCATTTGGTCCCTACGGTCGACCAGGTGCCCATGGGCACCACGTTGGTGACCCCTGATTTATTACATGTGTTGTGCAATATTTGCTTATTCAGTTATGCAAGGTACATCAACATAGGTACATTGTACATAAAAAGAATCCTTAATACATTTGAAGATAATTATATGTTTTGCATTTTTGTATTGGGTAGATCTTTTGGACTTGTTTTTTTTATAAGTAGCTCGCATGCTGAAAAAGTGTGTGTGAGCATCCCTGATCTAGACAAACACCACACATTTGACAAAGGGGTGAGTATAAATAGGAATTTCTTGTACGTTGAAAAATACAGTATAGAACTAGTTCAAAGCTGAACCTAGACCTCATGATTTAAAAAATGTGATATTCCTATTTTCTAAAGTTAAACTATGATTGTACACAAGTTTTAACTGTAGGATTAAAAAAACTGTATGTTTTAAACATTAAAACTGATTTTACCAAGAACTTTTATGTGTGAGGAAAATCTAGTCAAAATCTGAAATTAGGTACGAGTGCAGTTCAGCTAAACATAGGATATTTTAGAGGCGCAACTTGTTTTAAAGACCGTGTAAAGTGAATTTCAACATTTTCTTAAATAAACATTATAAATGTGATAATTGTAATGTTGTAAATGAGTAAAAAGTCTCAAAATTGTAGCTCAATTAATTTTGAAGTTATACATGAAACTGTGTATAAAGACATGTGTGTTTCAGGATTTTTTAGGCGTGTTTTAAACGGGACCGCGTTTCGTCACGCGGTCCTCATTAGTATAGCCCTACCCCCTGCTGCTCTAGTGATATAAATTGTTCTTCGCATGGGTGGAGCCGTTCACTCGCGACTCGCAGATAGCATCAGATAGCAATAGCATAGATATTTTGTTCATTGTTAGCTAGCTAATCAATTATGCCTCGTTCCTGCATCTTCCCAGGATGTTTTAATGGTCAGGGCACCTGCTACTGACCGTCTCCCTCCTCAGCCTCCGGACACCGCCGCCGCCTTTCCTGTTTCTTTTCTTTCTTTCTTTTTTTTATTGCTAAGCCTGTGCCCTACAAGTTCACAAGCTCCTTTTTTGCTAAGAAAATGCGACAGGTCCATTGCATACTTAGTTATCAACGTGATTACTCTTTATCTTAATCACCAACACAGCCCCCGCATGCGATGTGTCGGGTCGGACCGGTGCAGCCGCGCGAGTCCGCTCATCTTCTAAACACATAACAGCGGAGTTATGAATTATAGTTGCGTCCTCAACTTTAAAAATAAAACCAGAGTTGTTTGTGCACTAAAAACAGCGTAACTCTTGGAAAAAGGAGCAAACAGAGCAGGTTTACTGATGAACCTGTCTTCCTCCTCCACACAGTTCAGCTCTGAGCGAGAGAGTCCTCCTACTTGCTCTCTGAGCTGCAGAACTGCGCTGAAACCACGCCCACGTGCTGACACGCCCCCACAGTTCCAGACTAAGGGAAAATCATGTTTTTTCATGATTTTTGACACTTAATTTTATAAGGAAAACAATGTTTTTAATCAGTCAGATTTATATGGGTGATTACAGTAATAACACATATTTATGCCATGTGATAAACTAAAAACACAAATCTAATTTCACTTTACACGGTCTTTAACATTGTTTTGTATATGTGAGTGTGACACTGAATGCACGCATGAATGAATGAGAGGTGCGTTCGAGCATTACTATGATTCTGATACCTGGCAGTGATAACTACGAATCACAGTACAGACTCTTACAAGCTTTTTCAGTATTAGGACTTTAGGTGACGCAGTTCTGTGGACCTAAAAACCCTTTGTTTTTGGGAATTAGCAATCCCTAAGAAACCTGTTTATCAGGAAACATTGGGACGCCCAAGAGGCCTTTTCATCCGAACTGCTCACACATATATTAATAAATAACACAACACAGAAAAATAATTATGGGTGGTTGCAAAAGTAAGACCTCAGACATGATGCCAACCAAAGACGTCAGATTTATGACCCAAAAACATCCAGGCTCAAATAAATACTTACAAGATAGGATAAAAATGTATAAAATAGATCCAACTCTCAAAGTAGACACCTGGAAAATGACTGTTACCATTCTTCAGGAACAAATAATGTTTTCCAATGGTACAAAAAAACAGAAATTAGAAGATCAACTTAAATTTGCAAAAATCTGGCAGACTGAGGCACAACTAAGACAAGAACAGATTAATATATCCAAAGAAAACAAACGACAATACCAAAAAACTCGACTGACAGGAACGATGTTTGTTAAATCGGAAGACAATGAAACCGGACCGGTCAGATACCCTCCCCCATATAATGCGCCTGTGGCTTCAGCCCCACCCGAAAGTCTTTGTCCTGTTAACCAGTTGACTGACACAAACAAGTCTCAACAGACACACCCAGCCAGCCAAATTGTAACCAGACTTCAGACAAAGGCCCTAGCTGACATAAGAAGGACCACACAGGTCACACCCTCTGACCAACCTGGTACTTCTGACATCCTACCTCTCATACAAGTTATGAACCCAGCTGGAAGTGCTGATGGTGCTTCTCAATTTGCCCTAGTCTTTAGACCATGGACCCTTGAGGAAGCAAGAAAGGTAGCTGAAGGTGTTACAAGTCCATTAGAAGATCAAGAGATGTGGATCAGTGATATGGAAGGCATTATCCATTCCTATCACCTTAATGGTCATGAGACTGGCGAGGCTGCCCAGTCATCCTTAGGCAAACATTGGGCAAGAGTGCATGGTAATTACACAGGCAGAGGGGCAAATGGTGTTTCTTTCCCCTATGACCCAGCCAACCAAAATGTCCTGACTGAAGAATATAAAGTACAATGGGAGACCCTCTGTGACAGAGTTCGTACTGCATTTAAACGAAGAGCTGATTATGCAGCACTTTCTGCAGTAAAACAAAAACAAGGGGAAGAGGTTGATGACTTTAGAATAAAATATGAAAAAGAGTTTAGAACCCATAGCGGTATTGATCACAGCGATCAAGCAACTTCAGCTTATCAACAGCAGCTGAAGAATGGGTTGCTACTATCCTTCACCCCAAACATCTCAAATTGGGTAAGGAAACATTTTGTGTAGTTAGACACCTGCTCGGTCGATGTCCTCATGCAGTGGGCTCGACATGTTGAAAAGGTGTTGAAAAAGAAAACAGGAAGTAACGCGGAGAACATATCAAATGTGTTCTACACTGATGATTGTGACTCCGAAATTTACTACACTGCCCCAATGAGACCTGATTACAGAAGTGGACGTAGAAAACAAAGAGGCCGTGGTTTTAACAGGCACAGATCACAGTCTTTCCGTCCACCATGACAAAATGACTCAGATATTTGCTGGAATTGCAATAAGGTCGGCCATTTTGCGCGAGAATGTCTAGAACCTCCCTCTCAGCAACACAGAGGAGGTTCTGCACGCAGAGGCACGTTTCCTGCTGCAGGGAACGACTCTATTTATAGAGGTGGCTATTCAGCATGACTAGACATAGACACTCCCAGCATGAGCTCTGACACAAAACAGGAAGTGGTCAATGTTTGCTCTGTTTGGGACTTGTTAAGTACTTTAAAAGAAAAGCCTTATGTGACTCTGAAAGTAAATATAGTTGATGTTGATTTCTTTTGTGATTCTGGTGCATGTAAAACAGTTTTGAAAACATGTGTCCCTGGTTTAAAGGCCTCACACAACTCCATCTGGGTAAAGTCGGCAGATGGTTTGACAAACAGGCAAAGTGTCTCAAAGCCTGTGTGTATTGTTGATGAAGAGACAGGGTTCTGCCTCTCAGCCAGCATAGTCATCTCAGCTGATTGTCCTATAAACTTATTAGGCCGAGATCTGATGATCAGATTAGGCATCACGATTGTACCTATTAAAGATAGAATGCGAGCAACAAAAATAAAAGACACACAGGTTTATGCAAACCAAAGCCTCTTACAAGTTTATTGTTCCTATGACTTAGGACTTACTGACAACGTGACAGCTGCATCCTGCCTTTTGCAGGAAGCAAGAGCAGCTGAAGTTGAAGATCAGGTTCCACTAAGCCAACTGCACATGACCATGAACATGCTGAGACAGGATGATACTTACATAAATGAGTTTTTGTCTGACAGCCCTGTTACCATGGCAGTAGTGACATTGTACAGCAACAGATGTTCACTTGCAGGAGCAACAGTTCTCCTTCCTGAAAAACAGAAACCTTTGTACAAGCTTGACGCAACACCACACATCTCTTTATTTAAACCATGACACATGGAGTGGAAATACGTTGGTCTCACACTTAAAGCTACAGAAATATACACAGATTTCACATCTCCTCAGAGTGAGTGGAGTTACAGCCTGTCCTGCAACTTGTGGAAAAGACAGCTTTGTCTAATTGTTACATGCGAAGCAAAAGTACATGCACTCAACTCATGATAATCACATAACATTTTTCTCTCTGACACTGATGAAGCTGACCTGAGAGATTTACCTGACCCTTTATGGTCTCTAGGACCTTCTGATGTAGGATTAATTAAATCCATCCCACCAGTACAGATAAAGCCAAAGTCAGATTGGCGACCAGTGATTAAACAGTACCCACTTAAACATGAGGCAAAACAAGGTATTGCTCCAGTCATTTTAGATTTGCTAAAAGGAGGGATCATAAGAAAATTGTTCTGACTGGCACATGGTCCAAGATTTAAAGGCAGTTATTGAAGCCATCCAGACGCAGGCACCTAATGTTCCAGACCCTCACACACTACTTAATTTTCTTGACCCCAACAACAAATACTTACAGTCATTGATTTGAGTAATGCATTTTTTAGTGTACCAATACACCCAAACTCACAATTCTGGTTTGCCTTCACATTCCAAGGGCAGGGATACACCTACACATGCCTTCCACAAGGGTTTGCTGATAGCTCAACTATATTCACACAAGCCATTATAGCCTATTTGTCCAGTCTTGTTTTAAACAAAGGCAGTCAACTTCTTGTCTATGTTGATGATCTCCTTGTAGCCTCACCCACCAGAGAAACATGCAGACTCGACACACTCACACTGCAACAACACTTATCAGAAACAGGAAACAAAGTTAGCAAACACAAAATACAATGGGTTAAAACTGAAGTCAACTATTTGGGTCACACCCTGTCAGCTGCTGGAAAACAAATACAGCAGAAAAGAAAGCAGAATATTGCTGACGCCCCAAGACCTGAAACAAAGAAGCAGATGATGTCATTTCTTGGACTCTGTAATTATTGCAGATCCTACATTCCTCATTATGCAGAAATGACTCATCCTCTGCTTGTTCTGATATGTGACATACCCATGGCTTTCAAAGACAAAATCACTTGAACTGAAAAGACTGAACAAGATTTTCAAGCACCGAAACAACAACTTATACAAACAACATCATTGATATTACCTGACTACTCCAAACTTTTTACACTCACTGTTGACTGTAGAAATAGTTCCATGACCTCTGCTTTATTACAAAAACATGGAGACAAACTTAAGCCTCTGGCTTTCTATTCAAAGAGACTAGACCCGGTGGCACAGGCCTTTCCTCTTTGTATGCAGGCTGTTTGTGCAACAGCCTTGGCCATTCAGGTGTCAGCTGACATGATCCTTTTCCATGACACCAATCTCCTTGTTCCACATGCAGTTGATGTCTTGTTACTACAAAGTAAAATGAACATTTTATCACTTGCTCGCCACCTGTCTTATACAGCTACATTACTCTCTCAACCACACATTCACATCAAATGTTGCACTGTTCTGAACCTGGCTACACTTGTGCCAATTCCATCTGGGGACTCCACACAACTGTCTAGAAGCCACAGAACAGGTTCACCTTCCATGCTCTGATTTATCCGACACACCCTTAACTACTGGTTTAGCTTGGTTTGTGGATGGATCATGTTCAAAAACCAAGACAGGTCAAACTCAGACAGGATATGCAATTGTACAGCTACCAGACATCATCATAGAAGCAAAACAATTGACCAAACACCATTCTGCTCAAGCAACAGAGATAATTGCTTTAACACGCGCCTGTCAGCTTGCTCAGAATAAGGAAGTGACTATTTACACAGATAGTCCGTATGCCTTCTCAACATTGTTTTATTTTGCTAAACAATGGGAAAATAGAGGGATGCTGACATCTGCTGGTAAACCTGTGACACATGCTAAACTGCTAACTGAACTTTTAAACTCAACCCTGAAGCCAAAGAAGGTCTCAGTGTGCAAATGTGTTGCACACACAAAAGAAACAGACTATGTTTCAAATGGTAACAGATTAGCTGATTTAGTAGCTAAAGATGCAGCCAAGGGCAATTATGGCTCCAGTTACCTAATGACAACACTTACAGATGATATGATTAACAAAACAGTTATTTTGGACATGCAGAAATCTGTACCAATGCAGGAGAAGCAGATGTGGGAAACAAAAGGGGCACAACAGAACAATGAAGGTTTATATCATGTTAACAATAAACCTGTTTTACCTAAGTCATTATTCAAGGCAGTCACAGTTGCGTCACATGGGCTTTGCCATGTGTCGTCAGGGAGTATGACTAACCTCATTCAAAAATATTTCACTACCTATGGCCTTGAATCATTTTTTAAAGGTTTTTGTAAAACTTGTCCGTCTTGTATCAGACACAACCCCCAAGGGAACATGAGACCTAAAATAGGCTCTTTCTCAACACCTAACTGTTGTAGCGGACCTACCCAGGGTCAAACTGAAGTGTTTTGAACTCTTCAGTGATGCTTTTCACTGACCCTTTCAGTAACCAGACATTTAACACAATTTATTTCATTAGTTTGAATCAAAGGACAGATTCACTCAAAAAGAGGCTATTTCTATCTTTGATTTTGTTCTAATACAATTATAATCAGAGTATCACCTGTGTTTATTCATGAGCAGTGTTGTAATTTACAATATGTCTTATGATCACATATGTTATATGCTATGTTATTCTTTAAATGTGAAGCATTACTGTATCACTTTTACAAATGAAGGTGTCTAACGATGTCAGAGTTCAGATAATATGTCAAACTGACTTGCTCAGAAGTAGTTTTTGTTTGAGTTTCAGTTAAAACTCTAACAAGCGTCTGCAAGTCTCCTCATTCAGACACTTTTCCTAAAACAATCCTCTCTGTTTATCTAAACAGACTTTCTGTTGACCTCGAAGTCTTCGCTTCACATTTTCACACTCCTCTTGGTCCACGGACCAATGAGGAAATGGTGTTTCTGGTCTCAACACTTTTAGAAAAAACGTTTGCTTCAGTGAACGTTCAGGGTTGGAATGAACAGAGATCTGACAGCTCTCTGTCTCTCATGGCTAGATAAACTGAGTCACTAAGTCAAAGACTGGTTCATCAGCCAAGAATTTATGGACGCCTCCATAAATTCAATAGAGCTAAAAAGCTCCAAGTTCTTAATGAACTTTCTTTGAGAAACGTCTTGTCTTGAAGTCAACCAGGAGCTGACGCATTTTCTGATGATCGACGCGGACCCCAGGAGACGTTGGAAAAGTAAACGAGAACCGGTTCGGACGTGCGGGACCTGCAAAGATTCTGTACGCCTGAAAGGCTGGTGCCATCTCTTTACCAGACTAGTCATCTTAAAGGTAATGAGTCAGCGTTTACAAACGTACCTGGGATTCAGCAGAAGTCTGAGGGGAAGTGTCATTTCTGGTAACATACCCAAGACAATTAATTAGACTCTTAAATCATCTCTCCATCTCTTATCCTATTTACTTTTCCCTCTCAATCTAAGCTGGAAACTATATTAAGCTAAGAGCCACAGATAAAAAAGTAATATGTCAACTCATTACTATGTCTGTTGTTACAATTTAAGTGTACTGATGCGTGTTGAATTGCAAGAAAGTGAAATCTGTCAATCAAGTGTAATGATGTTAATTTTAGTTGATTTATTTTAAATAAAAGGTAGTGTCTCCTGGCATACCAACTAAAATCAACGTTTCCTCGTCACTTAATGGCTTTATGGTTTATTTGTCCATCATAAACTGATCACAGAAATATTGGGTAAACTGAAAAAGAAAAGAATCCGTAAAATACTATTCAATCTGAATAAGTAAATAATTAAGGTAAAGGGTGTCAGTTTAAGACTGACCCCCCTAAATATCTTACACTATCCATTTCAGACAATGTACATGGATTTCATTGAACTAACACCTAGTGGTCCTTACAAGTATTGCCTTGTAATGATTGATACATTTTCTAAATGGACTGAAATTGTTCCTTCTAAACATGTAGATGCATTCACAGTATCCAAAGCCATCTGCAAAAACATTATTCCTGTACATGGAATCCCTGAAACCATATACAGTGATAATGGACCACATTTTGTTAACCAAGTAATACGAGACATGGCTACACATCTAGGCCTGACTCTGAAGAACCATTGTGCCTACCATCCTCAAAGTGCTGGACTGGTTGAAAGGACCAATGGAACTGTGAAAAGCAGATTGAGAAAGTGCATGGACACCACAAAACGTCCATGGTCAGAATGTCTAGATTTAGTGAAATTGTACATGAGAATCACACCTACTTCAAATGGCCTGACCCCTTTTGACATCATCCATGACAGGCCATACAGAATGCCTCTTTTTTAACCAGACCTGCAGAAAGCAGATGATGAACAAACATTAGCAGACTAAATGATAAAGACACTCAAAGTGAAAGAAGTATTTAGAACAAATATACTGCCTTCTGATTCTCTATTTCCATAGGATGTGACAGCAGTAAAACCTGGCGATTGGATCTTGTCAAGGTCATCAAAAAGAAACACTGGGCAAGCCCACGCTGGGAAGGCCCATATCATGTATTACTAAGTATCCCCACTGCTGTAAAGACCGCTGAACGTCCAAGTTGGATTCATCTCAGTCACTGCAAATTACAGAAAGTACTGGACTCTTAAGTCATTGGGGTAGTGGCAAAGTCTGGCGTACAAAGGGGGCATGTCTTTATAAGGACCGTCATCTCAAAACCAGTGAAGAACCTAAGAACCCTGCCCTGTTAGGACAATCTAAGTTTCCAGTATTTCTGTATACTTAGCAACCATGGGAGCATCACAAGCCAGGTGGACTCTCGGTTGTGTTGTGACTGCAGCATGTATAACAGTAATGTTGTGTGCATGGATATTTCATCATCATATAGATCCTACCTCTAAGAAACAGAGAAGATGGTCCACTGCAAAGGACCATGATGACTGGACATGGGACCCAAAGCAACCCCAGGAAACAAACACTTGGTATCGGTATGTAAAGACGAGTGCCAGAAAAATAACCACCGTAGGTTGTTATGTGTGCTCTGTGCTACCACCTTTTTCCACTCAGACCCACCTGCAAGCGAAGCCCATGAACATCACCGAGGCAAAATGCATGGCCTCCCTGGGAGCTCGAAACTACCAGGATCCTAGCATAAAGATCTCTGACACTGACCCTCACCACCCAGGTATTAGGAACGGCATCTGCGATGCCCTCTTCTGGGCACAGACCAAAGTGACTGTGAAAGGCATGCAGAAATCCCAGGTACCATATCTCACGAACCCTGACAAACTGAAGTTCACTTGTTATGTTCAGGGAAACGAGACCCATCTGTGCCTCGCCAATGATTGTCCAGAAGGAGGAAACTGGTTGGAAGCGTTGGACATCTCAACCCAATGTCATGGGAACAGTGCACACGCCCAAGGGAACAGTGCACCTGTCAATATGTCGGCCCCATCCAACGGTACGTTCTTCATCCAAAACGGTTGGTGGCTTTGTGGACACAAACTGTACTTGATGCTGCCAGCTAATTGGACAGGAATTTGTGCCCCTACGTGGGTAACAGACCACACCTTCCTCATCCAGCTGCCACCAATACAACAATGCAAACGTGAGGTACAGACTTTCAAACCACATGACTCCATCTGGGGGTCCGATGTGCCATCTGATCACAAACTTTGGTCAACAGGAAGCAAGGTGGTTCACGCTCTATTTCCTTGGATCGGTGTGGGCAAACATGTCCTCATGTTAGAAACACTTAGTTACCGTTTCCATGCCTTTGTTAACATCTCTTTTGAAATGAAGCACAAAGCAGAGAAATAGCTGCACTCAGACTGATGGTTTTGCAGAATCGCATGGTCTTGGACTTACTGACAGCCTCACAAGGTGGTGTATGTTGCATTATTGGAACGTCATGCTACACTTACATTCCAGGAGACAATGACACCCACATTGAGGAAAAAATGCAATCACTAAGGAATTTGAAAGGTGCGATGGATGCTGACTACCATCCAGGCCCCAGCTGGGACCTGTGGTCATGGCTCACGTCTGGGCCATGGTGGCACTTGTTGCTGAAGATTTGCGTACCATTGATCATGATACTCATCCTGTTTTGTCTTTTCTTCTCCTGCACAGTCCCATGCCTGAAAAATATGATGATGAACGCTTTCACTGGTGTACTCATCAACCTACACCAGACTCGGATGCAGAACGAGTGAGACTCTGATGCTGAATGTGTTCCTCTGCATACAGAACAATGTCCAGAATAAGTAAATTGCCTACAGTTAACGCAGAGTTATTCTAGTACTGAAAATATCTTTGATAAATGGTACTAAGATGCTGTTTTAGCTTGCTTAGGCCATTTTGAAGACATCTCTCTCTCTCATTTTTATATTTTAGTTATTCACATATCTTACTTAGACAATTTTGTTTTTATGCATTCTTTTTTTTAAGGTCTATAAAAGACCTGGCTCATAAAGAGTTTTCTTTTTCTCTGCTGTGTGTTCTCAGTAATTGTTTTCCCACATTTTAAGAGTTGTTTTCTCATGTTTTTGAAAAAGTTTTTTTTTGTAAAGGAAGTTACCTTTAATTTTTTTAAATTCTTTTATTTAGTTTAAAATTTCTTTAAGCCTTTAAAATTCTCTTATTTTAGTTTAAACTTCTTTAAGTTTTAAATTATTTTATTATTTTACTCTGGTGACGTGAGAGTGGTGGCGTGGGAGTGGTGGCGCAGAGTTTAAGAAGGTGCGCTTGTGATCGGAAGGTCGCTGGTTCAACTCTGGGCCCTTGAGCAAGGCCCTTAACCCACATCTGCTCCCCTGGGAACCCTAGATATCAGCTCTTTGCTCTACACAGAGGGCTGTGGTTGC
>JBBPBX010046417.1:0-22640 GCA_038048925.1 Garcialebias charrua | reverse complement strand
CTGAGATTTTCATCATTGTATGTTCCCATACACCAGTGACATTAGTTCTCTGCATTTAACCCATTGCACCTGAGATACACCCAGGTGGAGCAGTGGACAGTTTTGTAGGTGCCCGGGGAGCAATTAGGTATTAGGTGTCTTGCTCAGAGACACCACGACATGTGAGAATGGCTGGGAGTCGAACCATGACTTTCTCGTCCCCAGTCAGCTGCCCCAACTCTACCCCATCTCCATCCCTTCATCGCTGGAAATTCTGACTTGCAACGTTCATTCAACCTTTATTTAGACAGGTTAATCTCATAGAGCCTCAAGGACTCATTTACATGCCTGAACCCACCAAATGTGTTGCCCACCATCTTGGTGCCTGTATGTTGGGGTTCACCCCGGTGAAAGAGAGGGTAGCCTCCCTCCGCCTACGTGTGGGGGGGTGGGTCCTGACTGTTGTTTGTGCTTTTGCGCCAAACAGCAGCTCAGATTACCCACCCTTTTTGGAGTCTTTGGAGGAGGTATTGGAGAGTGCGCCTCCTGGGGACTCCCTTGTTCTACTGGGGGACTTCAACGCTCACGTGGGCAATGACAGTGAGAACTGGAGGGGTGTGGTTGGGAGGAATGGCCCCCCTGATCTGAACACGAGTGATGTTCTGTTATTGGTGTTCTGTTATTGGACTTCTGTGCTCGTCATGAATTGTCCATAACGAACACCATGTTCAAGCATAAGGATGTTCATATGTGCTCTTGGCACAGGACACCCTAGGTCGCAGTTTGATGATCGACTTTGTTGTCGTCTCATCTGATCTGCAGCCACATGTCTTGGACACTCGGTTGAAGAGAGGGACGGAGCTGTCAACGGACAACTACCTGGTGATGAGTTGGCTCCGATGGTGGGGGAAGATGCTGGTCAGACCTGGCAGACCCAAACGTATTGTGAGGGTCTGCTGGGAACGTCTGGCAGAGTCTCCAGTAAGACGGAGCTTTAACTCCCACCTCCGGGAGAGCTTTGAACACGTTCCGAGGGAGGCGGGGGACATTGAGTCCGAGTGGGCCATATTCCACGCCTCTATTGTCGAGGCTACTTATCGGAGCTGTGGTCACAAGGTTGTTGGTGCCTGTCGCAGCAGCAACCCTTGAACCCGGTGGTGGACACCGGCAGTGAGGGATGCTGTCAGGCTGAAGAATAAGTCCTATGGGGCCTTCTTGGTCTGTGGGACCCCGGAAGCAGCTGATAGGTACCGGCAGTCCAAACGGCATGCAGCTCGGGTGGTTGCTGAGGCAAAAACTCGGATGTGGGAGGAGTTCGGGAAGGCCATGGAGAATTACTTCCATATGGCTTTGAGGCGATTCTGGTCCACCATCCGGCATCTCAGGGGGGAAAGCGGTATGCCACCAACACTATTTATAGTGGGGTAGCGTGCTACTGACCTCAACTCGGGATGTCGTGAGTTGTGGGCAGAATACTTCGAAGACCTCCTTAATACCACTGGCACATCTTCCACTCAGGAAGCAGAGCCTGGGGACTTTGGGTTGGGCTCTCCAATCTCTGGTGCTGAGGTCAACATGGTGGTTAAAAAGCTCCGCGGTGGCAGGGCCCCAGGGGTGGATGAGATCCGCCCAGAGTTCCTTAAGGCTCTGGATGTTGTAGGGTTGTGTTGGCTTACGCAACTCTGTAATATTGTGTGGACACCGGGGTCAGTTCCCCTAGATTGGCAGACTGGGGTGGTGGTTTCCCTATTCAAAAAGGGGGACCGCAGAGTGTGTTCCAACTACAGGGGGGATCACACTCTTAAGCCTCCCAGGTAGAGGTGTCATCGGGCCGGAAATACACGGCCCTACCCTACCCGAGCCCTATAGTTTAATTACCCAAGCCCGAGGGAGCCCGCTGATTTCCTAGAAATCACCGCCCGACCCGACCCTACCCGATTAAAAAAAAACAAAAAAAAAAAAAAAAAAAAACACTACGTTTATTTATTAAGCTTTTACTGCGTTCTCCCACTCAGCAAAAGAACTTGATGTTGTTCTGTGTTTTGATGGAGGAGGTGTGAGCGCGCTGCTCGCAGTTTGCTGTTGAAGCTTCAGGAATGTCAGGAATGCGGCAACTTGTTCCGCCGCAGAGAGCAGTGTGCGGACGTGAGCGTGCACCTGACGCACGTCAGCTGGTGACATAATTTTGAGCTTGTTAAAGTTAGGCCACAGAAATAATGCAACTCTCTGCAAGTCGTGGATAATAATTTTGCGCTCCAGCACTTCTGCATGTCGCGCAGAAACACCTGCTGCGGAGAGTCTGTGTGTGAGGAGGACTGGCAGCTTCAGTTTCTCATTCCAGAGACAAACCAGGTTGGTGGGATATTTGTCACCCTCCAGTTCTCTCTGTGCACGGTAAAATGGTTCGAGAAATGTCACTAAAAAGTCCAGCATGTCGGGGGAGACGCTCGTCCAGGCGCGCACCGCGCGCCTGCTCTCTGGCTGAGTGGCTGCGCTCAGTGCGCTGCGGTTTTCACCATCTAAATTCACTCTATTAATTATTTCCTCATCAATAAACTTACTGCCTTATATTCTTTACAAGCAGATTAAAACAATTTTATATTGTGTGCATTTTTATTTAGTTTTGTTTGTGCTGTATGATTAAAAAAAACCACATCAAAGCCCGAGCCCGACCCGCGGCCCGCCAATCAAACGCAAAAATATGGCCCTACCCTACCCGAAGTCGGGTAGGGCTCGGGTAGGGTCGGGCTCGGGCAAAGAAACGACACCTCTACTCCCAGGTAAGGTTTATTCAGGGGTTCTGGAGAGGAGGGTCCATTGAATAGTCAAACCTTGGATTCAGGAGGAGCAGTGTGGTTGTTGTCTTGGTTGTTGAACACTGGGACAGCTCTACACTCTCAGCAGGGTCCTGGAGGGCGCGTGGGAGTTTGCCCAACCAGTTTACATGTGCTTTGTAGACTTGGAGAAGGCATTCGACCGCATCTCTCAGGGGGCCCTGTGGGGGTACTCCGGAAGTTTGGAGTACCAGGCCGTTTGATACAGCTGTTAAGCCTCCGGCAGAGCTCAGCGTACTGCCTGTACGCCACTCTACGCGCGCATTCTGTGCGCACGCATTCACTGGCACAGCGCTGCTTTCGTTCTCGCATTAATTGCTCACGCTTTCGCTCCAAATTCTTGTTGTAATTTGAGCAGCTGCGTGCAGAGCGTCTACCTACGGGACAAACTGAGGTCGCTGATTGGTCATTTGCTGACACGCCTACTCAATTGATTGACAGGTCGAGTGGGAGACAACAACAAAAAATGCATGAGATGGCTCGGTTGCAGCCGCTGCGGTGTTTCTAAACTTTATATGTTAATAAAAAGTTCTAAAAAATAAAAATAAAAACAGGGAGCCTTGGTCCTGCAGCCCACAGCCCACCAGGAAATATTAAGAACGTTGCACAGCCAGGTAGGACATGAGTTATTATTAGCTCGTGACAAGTTCATTCATTTCAGTCATGGAGTTGCGGAGGAGGAAGCGATTACTTGACTTTTGGCAAAAAAACAAAATAAAAGTCAAGTTTAGCGATGAAGAAGGGGAATTTAATTAATTTGTGTGACATACAAAACAGTCCGGCGCCGGGCAATTTATTGTGAGACAACGCGCATCGCGTACGCTGTCGTAAAATTTGAGCTTTGCGCGTTTGTGCCCTGCGGGGCTACGCTTGTGCCTCTGCGTACGTATGGCGTAGTGTGGCGTACTGCCTGTACGCTGAGCTCTGCCGGGGCTTTTAGGTCCCAGTACGACCTGTGTAAGAGCTTGGTCCGCATTGCCGGTAGTAAGTCAGACTTGTTCCCAGTGAGAGTTGGACTCTGCCAAGGTTGCCCTTTGTCACCGATTATGTTCATAACTTTTATGGACATAATTTCTAGGTGCAGCCAAGGTGTTGAGGGGATCCATTTTGGTGGCCTTAGGATTGCTTCTCTGTTTTTTGCAGATAATATGGTCCTATTGGCTTCATCAGGTCATGATCTACAGCTTTCACTGGAGCGGTTTGCAGCCGAGTGCGATACAGCTGGGATAAGGATCAGTTCCTGCAAATCCGAGGCCATGGTCGTGAGCCGGAAAAGGGTAGAGTGCCCTCTCTGGGTTGGGGAGGGTGTCCTGCCCCAAGGGGAGGAGTTTAAGTATCTCGGGGTCTTGTTCACGAATGAGGGAAAACAGGAGCGTGAGATTGATAGGCGGATAGGTGCAGCGTCGGCAATGAAGTGGGCGCTGTACCAGTCTGTCGTGGTAAACAGAGAGCTGAGTCAAAAGGCAAAGCTCTCAATTTACCGATCGATCTAAATTCCTACCCTCATCTATGGTCATGAGCTTTGGGTTGTGACAGAAAGAAGGAGATCACGGATACAAGCGGCTGAAATGAGTTTTCTCCGCAGGGTGTCTGGACTCTGCCTTAGAGATAGGGTGAGAAGCTTGGTCATCCGGGAGGGACTCAGAGTAGAGCCACTGCTTTTCCACATCGAGAGGAGCCAGTTGAGGTGGCTCGGGCATCTGGTTAGGATGCCTCCTGGATGCCTCCCTGGTGAGGTGTTCTGGGCATGTCCCACTGGGAGGAGATCCAGAGGAAGACCCAGGACACACTGGAGGGACTATGTTTCTCGGCTGGCCTGGGAACACCTTGGGATTCCCCCGGAGGAGCTGTCCCAAGTGGCTGGGGAGAGGGAAGTCTGGGCATCCCTACTTAGGTTGCTACCCCCGCAACCCGACCCCGGATAAGCAGAAGAGTATGGATGGATGGATGGATGGATGGATGGATGGATGGATGCATGGATGGATGGACCCACCAAATCTGCGTTCAAGAAGGATTCCAAGAAAGCTGTCACCAAGACCGCTGGCAAAAAAGGCAAGAAGAGAAAGACCAGAAAAGAGAGCTATGCCATCTACATCTACAAGTTCCTCAAGCAGGTCCACCCTGACACCGGCATCTCCTCCAAGGCCATGAGCATCCTGAACTCCTTCGTCAATGACATCTTCAAGTGCATCTTATCCGAGGCCTCCTGTATGGCTCACTCCACCACCACCTCCAGAGAGATCCAGACAACCGTGCGCCTCCTGCTGCCCCGGGAGCTGGCCAAGCACACTGTGTCTGAGGGCACCAAGACCATCACCAAGTACACCAGCTCCAAGTAAACCAGCTGCAGACAAACTAACAAACAGGGAATGCTAGGGGCTGATATCAACATGGTGTTGGACCAAGACTGACATAGAGAGGAAGTTTAGGCTCATATTTAAATCTATTTATTTGTCCAAGACTCCATTGTTCTTCTCACAAGTAACACTTTTAATAACGATTACCTGCTTTGTAAGGAAAAATAAAATAAAATAATGACAAGTGTGTAAATTTTGAGAAAATTGGCTGGGAGAGGGGGAAATGTTTGCACATTGACTTGAGGAGATGTAGCAGTGGGTCTTTTTCTTCAGATGAATTGTACAAAACAGTTTTTATTAGTGCAAAGTCATTGTCAGGAGACAAAGTAAGCAGTGAGGTCATTACCTGTAACCTTTTAGTTTTATATTTGTGGTGAGGGGATTTAAACTTGAAGGCCTTTTTCCCTGAAACCACATGTAAGTGTGTGTTTGTGCAAGTGCCAGTGTGTGTGACTCTGTGGAGACACTGTGCTTTCTTTAGGCAATTTATTTAAGTATCATAAATCAGCTTTTTGGGGGGAATGAATGCAAACAAGACAAAGTTTATTGTTATTGTTTGCATTAAGCCCAAAAAGATGATGTGTGTGTGTGTGTGTGTGTGTGTGTGTTGGGGGGGGGGGGGACTTTGCTTTGCTCACTGACCTCAGCAGAACAGCGAAACCCTACGACGGAGGACACAGTGTCTGCACACAAGGAGCAAGCATCACCTTGGACAATTTAAGAGCTGTGTGTCCTTACTCAACCATTCATTTGTGCACGTACGCACATTTAAAAACACAAGAGGGCACAGGAGACGCCATGAGTGCATTAGTTTGTCTGTGACAAAGGCGGTCATTATTAGAACAGTTGCTGCTGATGCAAACCTTTCTTTCAACCAGACTAATGTCTCACTGCCCCCCCCCCCACACACACACTCACACAGATAATTATACATTCCACAAACACATTGTTTCAGTTTAACACTCCTCATTTGTCTCTTTATCATCCATCTCCTTTTGTCTGAAGACAACTCGTAAGGTTCCCTCACTGACACAAAAACAGATCACATTAACTAATCTCATTAACTTCACCTTCTCTGTTGTACATGTCTTCATGTGGCCTGCAGTACAACGGCAAGTTGTAGGAGAAGATGCAAAAGCTTAATAAAACCTAAACGTATATATGCTTATGCAAAACTGACCACACATCTGTAAAAATGATGATTATGTCAATTTTATGTCACAGAAGACTAAAATAATCCACATCACTCAGTGAGGAATTTACATGTAAAGAAAATAATGTTCAGATGCTCCCCAAGTTTAAAAGAGATTATTGGAGATGTGTCAGGAACATGTTTAATTTAGCCATCTGACACTTTTGTTCTTTGAGAGTATGTTTTGAAAAGATAAACACCCTAATGAAAAAATTTAAGATGAACAAATAAATAGCATCTTTCTTCAAAGATGGATTATATTCTGACATTTGTCTGCATCTGGCACTATTTATGCATTTTACATGTAATTATTCATATTATCTTTCCTTTAACAGTAGTTGGAATTAATCTTACAATATAAAAAATAATTATGATGATGATTGAAAGTTTTCTACAGGTGCTCTGCCTTCATGTCAAAAATCTAAAACTGCCAGTTAGCAGTTCTATATTCATTCAACCTTTTTTAGGCAGGTTACGGTAATTCCATTGAGTCTTGAGGACTAATTTACAAGAGAAACCTGTTTTCAACAAATAATGATGACAACAGTGACAACAATAGACAATAATAAGAGAGGCATACAGATTATATATATATTTTTAAACAAGTTAAAAATATGTTGAAAAGTAGCAAAACAGATAGACTAAGGCAAATGTGGAAAACTAAAAACAGGAACATGTCTGTAGTGGTTCTTGCCAGGATTCCAACAGATTCTTAAAGCCATTTAGAGAGGTCAAGGCTGAGAACTTCAGATCTTTGTGTAAGATATTCCAGGAAGCAGGAGAAGGCCCTTTTGCCAAGTTCAGTCCTCACTGAGGGAACACCGCAGGTAATGTCCTGAGATCGCACACTGTAGCTGTACTCACATGTAGGGGGAGATGTATGAAGGCAGCAGACCAAGAAGTGATTTAAAGATGCAAATGTACCATTGGAAGAGTCTGCGTGAGGTTAATGATGTCCAGTTAACCAGTGAATACAGGGTGCAGTGGTGGGTACGATAATCACAGCCAGTTGAATCTTAGTGCACCGTGATAGACAACATCCAACATCTGCAGGGTTCTTGTAGGAGCGTTCATGTAGATAATGTCACCGTAATCAATGGAGGGAAGGAAAGTCACAGTTACAAGGTGTTTCCTAGCATTCAGAGTTAGACAGGATATGTTTCTGAAAAAGAAACCCAGTTTAACTTTCAGTTTCTTCACAAGGTTTTCCATGTGGAGCTTAAAAGAGAGATGTGAATTGACCAGGATACCAAAATATTTATAGGAATCAATAAACTCAATAGGGACCCCATTTGAGGATAAAATCAGAGGACGAACTGCTGGGACCGACTTCCTGTTTGAAAAAAAGCATCCCTTTGGTTTTATCAGCATTTAGGACAAGTTTGAGATGGAACAATTCTGACTGGATGATATCAAAGGCTTTGCAAAAGTGGGAAGGCCTTAGCAACTGTTTTAGCTCGACAATAAACAACTGCATCATCAGCATAGAAGTGTAAGGATGCATCAGGGATGCTTGACCTACATTACCTATGTAAATTGTAAAGAGGGTGCGTCCTAAGACTGAGCCTTGTGGTACACCATTGTTGACTGTTTAGTTGTACACCACTGTTAAAGAAGTACTGTATCATTATGTTGAACACATTGCCTCCTATCGGAAAGATAGAGAACCAACCAAGGGTGTGATCTGAGAAACCGATTTCTGAAAGCGTATGACACAAGATGTTATGATCCACACCCTGATGCATGCTCAATAATCCAGGTAGAAAAATCTAAAAAAAGCTAAGTCTGGTCCTCTGGATATTCAAAAAACAAAACAACACAAAGCAAAAAAACTGTAGAAACGTTTCGTCTTTCGTCCGAAATACTTCCTCAGTCTGAGATGCTGTATTCAGCTCAGTCTTATAAATAGCACCCTCTCACAGTGGAACAACCAGTTGGCTGATGTCCAGAGGACCAGACTTAGCTTTTTTAGTTATGATCCACAGTGTCAAAAGCTTTAGATAGGTCTAAGAAAAGTGCAGCACAATAATCCTTAGCATCCAATGCTTCAACAACGTCATTAAGAACTTTTAGTGAAGCAGTCGTTGTGCTGTGCTGTTTCCTGAAACCAGATGGAGAGGTAAGATGTTAAATGAGTCCAGATAATTTTTGATTTGAGAGTTTATCAGTTTTTCTAGAACCTTGGCTAAAATGCAGAGTTTAGAAATCAGTCGATAGTTGTTCAGTGAAGTGGGGTCACCTCCTTTCAGCAAAGGAAGAACAAAGGCTGTTTTCTAAGCATCTGGAATGGAGTTTTGGCTTATGGACAGATTAAAGATGTGGGTCACAGGGACTGTGATGATATGAGCAGCCAGCCTTAAGAAATAAGGTGGAAGTTCATCTGGACCTGCAGATGTTTTAGGATCAAGACCGTTTAACAGTTTATTTACCTCACTAACTGAGAACAGAGAAAAAGAGGAGGTGTGATTAACTGAGGATTGACTTGTAGGAGGGTTTTGATTTGTAGAAGTTTGATTATTAGATGAAGTGGCTGATTTTCCATTAGTAACTGTGTCAAATAATGAAATAGAAGCAACAAAATGGATCTCATATTTTTTACACAGGAACAGAATTAACGAGACATTGTGATGGGAGGTCAGATGATTGGGGGGGTGCCTGAGAGAGATTTGATGATTTTCCAGAATCTTTTAGGGTTGTTTAGATTTGTGGAGGTCTGAGATAAAAAATAAAGTAAAAAAATAGTTACACTGTTGAAAATTCAACCAATCAGTGTCTGAGCCAGATCTTCTCACTGCGGCCCAGACTGGACTTTGGATTTGAGTCTGATCTATACTTTTGTTGTTGTTGACAAATTTTCCCCATGGAGGGCTAAAAATAGCTAAATTAGATCTATGGTCGTTTTAGCCTTTTTGGGGGGTGTTCAAGCACTCGTAAATTTTTACTCGGCACCCCTGAAAAATAAAGAAACCATCAGTAGGCTTTTGCAAGGAAACTCAGTTCTCAAACCTTAGATTCACCAAAATATTGAATAAATATGGAATAAATATGGAATAAATGATGAAACTCTTAAATGGGCCAGTAAAATCTTTTATGTTTTTATTTTTGCATGAGTCAGATCCTCGATAGTACCTGTAAATCAATCCAGCAGCTCGTCAGCAACTGACCAATCAGTGACCTCAATTTGTGCTGAAGTGAAACGCCCCTTACCTGCAGGAGCTCCACCCCCTTTTCCTCTGACAACATTATCAGGGTTTTGCATTAGGAACGCTTTGCAGTCAGAGGGAGTTCATGAAAAATCATCTGAAAAAATGATTAATTGTTGTCAGTGGGGAACATATAATTCAGACAGTGTTACTCAGCGTTTAGAGGGTGGAATACAGTTTATTTCATTTAAAAAACTAAACGAAGTTTGGAACAATGTAAAGCATGGATAAAGCCCTGCGGCCGACCTCATGAGCAGCTGAATTCAACAGTGACAAACAGGAAGTACCACATGTTCATCTGCATGAAGGTAACTGCACGTAAATCTTCAATTTTTGTCATAATTACATTGCAGCTTAATGGTTAAATTAAAAGTTAATGCTTAATGCTAGTTGTGCTTTGTTTTGTGTGTTTTATATATAGATATACAGTATGTTGTAACTTATGGTTGCATAAGTTTAGTCTTTGTTGTGATCAGTTGAAACTAAACTGATTTTGTACAAAGTGCTTCTTAAGTTAAATACTGTAAAGCAGAGCGCTACGTCTGTAGCATAGCTAGCACCTCTGTATTGTACGCTGCTAGCTTAATTCTACTGCTTGTTGTGCCGAGCTCTCTAAAATAGTTATTGAATCAAGTGTTTACTTATGTATCTTATGTTTTTAAAAAATACACCAGAATGCAGAAAATGGCATTAAAATTTTCTGGAAGAGGACCACCAGACAGCCCTGCCACCACCACCACCGCCACTTTGTCTCTCCTCTCTAACAAATGCTTCTGACACCAATGGTCAATGTGTTGTTCAAGTCAAGTGTCATTGTCAGCACTGAGGGCTGAGCACCCCTAAAGGTCAGATTCTAAGAATTGCTTCTTACATATGACTACATCACTACTTCAAGTTTTACAAAACACTAGATTCAATCAACGTTGCAGGGAATGGACTGGATGTGCTGTTTCTTTTCTGCAAAGAACATCTGAGTACAATGAACTTCCCCTAATCTTGTTGTCACCTTCAGGTCACCGGGTCGTCAGCACTGAGGGGCTGTGCTGACTGATACAGTCATGTGTTTAAGGACATATGTTTCCAACAACTCCCACTGATAGCACAAGTAGCTGTTTTGAAACATCCACCCTCCATTTGTTATCTCAACCTCAAACTCAACCCCTACAAAGTAAAAAAAAAAAATAATACATTTGAACATAAAAACTTAAAATCAAACTATAAAAAGCTGTAATTATTTCCTCTTCTTTTTTTATTTTTTTTATTTCAGGCAGTAATTTAGGGCTGTTTCTGTGCTAGGATGAAATAAAACGTTTTTAAGGGATTGTAAATAATGATTTTAATAATAATTTTGTACAGCAGCAGTGTACAGCAACATTTTAGCCCTAAAGGCGCAAATATGAACAAGTGGTATTTATTAACTAGTTTTTCTTTAGAACAACTGAAATAAATTTGCATGACTATCCTTAACAATTCATGGTGCACATAAAGAATTCAAGGAATCTGAAGGACTTCCAGTGCATTAAAGACATAGATGAGATCACAAGCTGAACAATCAAACAGCACTGTATCGAGTCATTACTGAAGTGGTGCATAGTGTTGTGTTGGTTAGAAAGGTCTTTGGCGAATATACCATCTCTGGTACCTCATCTCTGATCCATTCATTCATTTTGTTGACTTCTCTGGACTCTGAGGATCTGAGATGGACCCTCAAACAGATTTTTTATTGGAAGAAATTAACCCTTCATGCTCCTGATCCAATAAAAAAAAGAACCCTTCAGACTGTGATCAGCAACAGGTCCAACGGTCTGGGCTTATATCAGAGGTCTTGGTAAAGCTCATTTTCACATTTGTGATGACTTTTACTGCAAAAAAAATCTAGCACAGATTTTAGAGCAACACAAGTTTCCACTCAGTCCTTTCTATATGAGATGCAATTTTCAGGAAGATAAAGTAAAACAGTTTTCTGCACACATTATTCAATAAAATAATCTGATTTGTTTTCATTTGACCTTTATTTATACAAGTTAGTCTCATTGAGCCTCGAGGACTTATTTACAAGAGAAACCTGTTTTCAACAAAGAACAATGACAACAGCGACAACAACAGACAATCATAAGAGAGGCTTTTTCTTTTTTAAACAAGTAAAAAGAAGACGACGAACATACAACAAGTACAGACAACAATAACATACATGACTGAGGAAGAAGAAGCTATTGCTTCTGGACTCATCTGCGGTTCTGACCTTTGCCTAAAAAAGTTTTAAAAAAACAGCGAGAAAAAATTAACTGAAACATTTCTTTACGGGGTATCAGATGTTGGTTATCTTTTTTTTTTTCCCCTTTTGTAGATGGCCTCCCTTCTCACCTTACAGCCATCCTCTCACACCGATATGAATTTTATTTTATTTTTTAATAGAGAGAAAGGAAAGATAGAAAGTAAGACAACAAAACACAACAATTATCCACAAAAAGAGCACAAGGCAAACACACTCAACCTCCGTCTGAATCCTGCAAAGCACATGACAGAACACAGCAACAAAACGCACATGCATAAAGACTAATAATATTCATGACCTTGCAGTACATTTCCATAAATAAACATACCCATACCTACAAATATATATACAGTATACATACATATACATTCATCTACATATCTGCATATGATATCTACATATACATCCCTGCATCCATTTGTGTGTGGCTGTGAACATGCACAAGTGAATAAGGTTCCTCGAATAGAACATTCAGTAGCGACCATGAAGCATCAGAGATCCGCCCCCCAAGGCCCGAGGCAGACGAAGGGGCGATCATAGCCCAAGACCCCAAGAAGGACCCCGAGCCCAGAGTCCCCAGGGCCACCCGAACAGGACGAGCCACTCACCCACTCCCCAGATCCGACCAAAGGGGAGAACCGGAAGAGCCCCACCAGCGACTACACACAATGACCCCCGGGGGCCAACAGCGACAAACTCACAGGCCCCCGCCGGAGCCCGCTGCAAGAGCCCGTTGCACTGACGTAGCCCCAGGCCCGGTCACCGAGGCCCGGGCACCGGGGACGCCCACCCCTCAGGCCCAGACCCGATAAGACCAGAGAACCCGAGCCCCACCAGGCAGCCACCAGGCCGAGCCGACACACGCCCAAGCGCCCAACCCCCGAAAGCGACAGCAAGGGCCCCCAGCACGCCAGCAGGCAAAAGGACACACACCCGGGGACCACGTGGTAGGAGCGCGGCACCAAGCCTCAGATATAACAGAGAGGGGGCAGTCTAAGTCCCAGTGTGACAATTAGACATTCATACACAGACACACTCACTCAGACCCACCCTCATCTTCATTCACACAAAGACAAACAATAACGACACTTTCCATTCATAATCCTGATGCACCCTCTATACCCCCTAGGTCCAAGACATCTACCTGCCCCCTACATGGGACACCCCACACCCAAGCCCAGGAGGTAGGCCCATTCGTTCTGGGGTGGAGAGTAGCCGACATCCAAGATTCGGCCCAACCCGCGCCCTGCCGACAGGACAGAATACCCGAGCCCAAGCTCCAGGGAGAGCGCAATGCCAGCCCCGCCCACGGTGAACCCTCAGGCCCCGAACCCCCCCATAGCCTAGGACAACCCCCGACGGCCCACCACCAGAATGTCCGCCAGGCAACCAGGGGGAGAGAATAAAAAAAAAAAATATATATATATATATACCGTATTTTCCGGTGTATAGGTCGCACCTTTTTATGGTTTTTTCAAGGCCTGCGACCTATACTCAGGTGCGACCTATATATGGCTTGTTATCACTTTCGGTGAAACTAATTTTTAAATGTATATGTATATATATGTAAGCCTTGCTGTGCGCTCCTGTGGCAGACATTTGCAGCAGAGCTAAACGTAGGTGCGACCTATACACCAGTGCAACCTATCTAGGGATTTTTCCAATCTATTGGTGATAATTGGACAATGCGACCTATACACAGGTGCGACCTATACACCAGAAAATACTGTACATATAATTATATAAATAAATAAACAAAATTGAAATTAACAAATCTAGACCCCGACACACCCACCCCCGTCCCCAAATGTGCTGTTGGTGTGTGTTGTTGTAAAGTGCACTTAAAAAGGGAAAGAGAAGGAGCAAAGGCTGGCATTATACCAGTTTCCCCTCCACTCCAACTCTAACCCAGGCCCTTACTGTCTAAATGCATAATTGTGAGTGAGCATAGGCACGGGGGACGAGAGTGATGTCATCCCGCCACCCATAACCATAGTGCTCACCCCAAATTCCTATATGTGAATTTTATGAGGATGTTTATGAGTGAATGTCTACGGTGTATGTTGGTTATCTTTAGCTAATTCCCCTCTGGGTTTTGTCCTTTCACAACATTTATTAGGCTCAGTGAGACTAACCTGTATAAATAAATGTTGAATGAATTAGTTCAAAATACAAATGATTGTCAAAACTGTCATGATGGGCGTCATTTCAAATTTACTGATGATGATTCTGTCGTATCCCTCTTCAGGAGTCATAAATCAGAGAATGGGGCTGTGGTGAGTGAATCTGTGAGTTAATGTAATTAATCTTTTTTTAAACATCAGTGTGGCAAAACCTAAAGAACTATACATTGATTTTAGTAGAAATCCTACTGTCATCACATCTCTATATAAATGACCAAACTGTTCAGAGTGAAGCAGTAGAAACACAGAACTGTGATTCAAAGTGAACTTGTGTAAAAAAAAACTCATCAGTAGATGCACACTTCAAAATTTTATTTTGATACTGTACACCATTTTTTTAATGCTTTATTCTTGTTTTATTTATTTTATTCATTTCTTTTAGCTGTCGACACATATCATTTTCTGCAAAAAATAAAACTGCAAAGTACAGTACTGTACAGTACTGTGTTTGGTAAACTTAGTGGAAGTTCTTTTCTATGTTATGTGACTCTTTTGTTTGAGTTCTGTTTCCTTTAATAAAAGACCTTCATCTCTGGAGCTTCTCGAGTCGATTCTACAATTTCACATCCTCCTGTCTTGATAATTATTTAACTGTTTGGATGATACAGTGATGGAAGGGGCACAACCAGGTCACAAGACCATCAGGGCCAACAGGCAAGACAACCATTAACAAACACCACCAGCTTGGGGCAATTAAGAGTCTCCATTTATGAATGCACGTTTATCCAAAGAACCTGGAGAGAACTCAGATTACACCGGGAGAACATGCAAACTGGAAAAAAAAACTAAAACAAGTAATTTTCAATCCATCAGCTTTCTTGTAGCAAGGCAACCGTGCACCCTTTGATTTGGGAGGGCTTGTTCCTCTCCATGTTCCCTTTCAGATCAGAACTCCACCCAATCCCCCTCCCAAGCCCCTGTTCCTCCTCCCCGCCTGCAGAGCCTCCACAAATGAGATAAGAGCACTAATGTGATTGAGAGAGAGGGAGGAAAGAGACAGAGATAGAAAGAGGGCGGCTTTCTAATTTAATAGAAACTCCATCAGGCTAATGGAACAGTGGACTGACCGCCCAGCCTCCTTCACACACACACATACACATACACACTCATGCACAGTCATTTACTTTGCACTGTACTGTGAGCGTGGGAATATATTGGTATGCACCACAATGCACTGGGCCACAGACTTGACTTCTTTGGCTAAAGGAGGATACACCAGAAGACGATGGATGGAGAGGCACGAGCAAAATAGAATGATTTATTTTTAGTCAGATGTACACAAAAACACTCAAAGTTGGACAAATTAGTGGGAAGAGCACACAAAGGTAGGTGGACAGACGACTGATGTCATTGTCACCCGGTAGAGACAGTTCAGCAGTTAATCATGGTCGTTTCTGCCCCTTGTTGAGGAGGGGGGTTGTGTGATGGAGACTGAGGAGGAGGAGTCATAGACCAGGGCAGAGATGACAAATGGTTTTGCCCAATCTGCCTTGCCCAAAGGTAATAAATGAGTGTGCAATCCTTTTCTGGCTATCACACACACGCTCACACACAAGCAGCGCTGATTCTCATCCACACACAGGCCTGTCAGCTGATTTATTTCCACTTACGCTCTGAAGTGTGGAAATCTGGACGAGTGACAAAAGTACAAACAGGACGTGTCCTTGAGCGCAGCAGTTCTGGCTCTTCTCTTTCTTTCTTTTTCCCACTTTTCTTCTTCTCCCGTATGTTTTACTGCCAGTCCTCTCATCTTTCTCTCTGATAAAAGATCCTCTAAAGTTTTGCGTGTGACCCGGCTCAAACTAGCTGTCGGAGTTCAAGTCCCCTACACATCATTAAGAATGAGAATCTGTGCATCAAATCATTCAAGCAGATTTGCCCTTTTAACCTCCCTTTACAAATAAAAATGACGTCTCTAAATTAGTCTCGTTCTCTTTTCAAAATATGTAAAATAGTGTAATGTAGGTTTTGAAAAAAGTAATAATAATCAAGAGATGTCCTTGATGAATTGAAACAAAAACTGTAACTGCCTGTCATATTTACTCACAAAATTTATTTTTCAATATGGACTTAAGCATTATAAAACTATCTTCTATAAAAACAAAAGAAAAATAATCAAAGTACAAAAAGTTTATTTGTCACGCTAGAAGACAAAATCAGCATCTGTTAGTGTCTTCTAGGTTCAGTAGTCCCTCGTTTATCACAGGGGTTACGTTCCACACTACCCCACACAATAAGTGAAAAACTGTGAAGTAGAAACTATGTTTATTTTAGTATATGTATATATATATATATATATATATATATATATGTATATATATATATGTATATATATATATATCAGAGTCAGAGTCAGAGAGAATTTATTGTCATTTGCACCGCATGTAGTACATGTGTTGAAAACGAGATTATGTACACAGGGTCCCAGTTACATCCAACAACAAATGCAAGAGAAAAACAATAATAACATCTAGGATTAACTAAGAGAGACATCAGCTAGTAATACACTAAGCCCTAATGTAGTAGAAAAACATCATTATAAACAGCAGCACGAACATGAGCAGATGGTCACAGATGAACGCAGATAGTCACAGATGAACGCAGCAACAAGAAACAGATCAGTATCAGCATGATGTGACATTTTGCAGTGTTTATTCTTATTATTTATTTATTCATGAGTCTGACAGCCTCAGGGTAGAAGCTGTTCCTCAGTCTAGTGGTTCTACATTTGATGCTCCTCAACCTCCGTCCCGAGGGGAGTGGTGCAAAGAGTGAGTGTGCTGGGTGAGTGAGGTCTTTCATGATGCAGGTGGCTCTTTTTCTGCATCTGGAGGTGTAGATGTCTGTGATGGTGGGGAGACTGACTCCCACAGACTTCTGTGCAGCCTTCACCACTCTTTGTAGAGCTTTCCTCTCTGCAACTGTGCAGCCTCCATGCCACACGTTGATGCTGGAGCACAGGACGCTCTCCACTGCACACCTGTAGAACGAGGTGAGGACTGTGATGGGGATTTTAAACCCCTGTTACCTTAATAAAAACCACACAAAGATAAACAAGAGAACAGTGTTAAATCAGACAAACAACTTTGCAAAGGGGAAGGGCTTTTAATGTCTTTTGAAACTTAGTTTGGTCTCAAATACATTGTCCTGCACAATTCCAAATTGTACTGGACATGACAAGCTATTTAAACAAGAAGCAGGTGGAGTTTGACAAGCTCTGACGTCTTACAGATAAAACAAACAAGTCATGGTTCTGATCAAACAAGAACATCTAATCCAAACATTTGGTCAAGGCTAGAAGACTGTCTTTTCTGTATCAAGAGAAAAAGCAAACAACATGTTTGTACTATCAAATATAAGTCAAAAGTCAAAGTCAAAGTCAAAGTCAACTTTATTGTCAGATCTGCAATATGTACTGTACAGGACATACACAGGACCGAAATTGCGTTTCTCTCAGTCCCTCGGTGCAACAGTAAACATCTAAACATTGAAACACTGAAACATATAATAATTGACATAAGCATAAAATAGTAAAACTAACACTGTCCTGAGTTTTTTGCATAGTGGAATAAGAGTATGAAAATTTACACCAACTCTAAAACTAAAACATTAAACATTTAATGAACATAATACTGTCCTGAGTTTTTGCATACTAGTATAAAAAAAAGAGTATAAAAAGTATAACTAAAATAAACTAAAGGTTTCTAGCATTGACATTTGCAAAGTGGCAAAGCAGCGTAAGTGTTTAAAGGGAACAGAGAATATTTGATATAAGTGAGCTGGGTTATAATTATTGGGTCAGAGTAATTAGTTTTAGATGATAAATATTGAACATCTCCATCATTTCATCCTCTTTATCATATATAAACTGATCATTATCAATCAGGTGAGCGGTGCGGAAAACAACCCCTGAGGCCGAATTTCTAATTTAGAGGCAAAAACTCACACCACCGTCCCGTGCCTCCACAGTAACGCCCTGAACATGCAGAATCACCTTTTTAGGATGGTTTGAGAGATTATAAAGTTTTGGAGAACTCTGTTGATTGTCATATTTCATGACTTATTTCAATGTTTGAGAGAAATAAAGATTTTGAGGAGAATTTTGCAATGAGTATGGTCTCACTTTATGGCTTATGTCAAAAGTTTTAAAAGGAATAATATATTTAGCAGGGATTAGTCTATTTACCCACAAAAACTAAGCTTTTTCCAAAGAAATAGAACTTTTGAGAAGAAACATATATATATATAAAGAACTAATCTATTTGTGTTAAACAAATAAAAGAAATAAGCTATTTAATTTGTTTTAAAATAAAAAGAACCAATCTAATATGTTTTAACCAAAGAACCAATCTAATTTGTTTTAACCAATTAAATGGAACTTATACACTTTCAAAGATGTGGGAAATAATTCTCAAACACACAACAAAATAGCCCTTTATGGGCACAAAAATAAAATAAGTTTGAAACTTCTTTGATATCAACTATTGCCCAGGAAAGTAAAAACAACCGGTTTGAACTTAAAAAATGAAATAGATCAACCATTCTTCTTCACAGCATCCATCCCTTTTTTTTTTTTTTTGGTGTGGGAGGGTAAGTTCAGTGTCTTTCCTGGGGAGTGAGTGCCCCGTTTTCAGAACACGTTCTTTCTGTTCCTTGGGGATTTGTTTGTGGCAGAAATTGTTGGGCACAAGTCCACGTCATCTGGGGGGAGGGGGGGGGAGAGTCTTTTTTTCTTCTGGGGGAGAGCTTTTGTTCAAGTCTTCTTCTGTGAGTTTCTGTGCGGGTCTTTTTCTTCTTGGGGAGAGCTTTTTGTTCAAGTCTTTTTCTTCTTGGGTTTCTGTCAAAGTTCATTCTTTTCTTTGGGGAGAGCTTTTTGTGCGCCTTGTGGGTGGAGGGCATCAGGCAGTTTGATGGCTTCAGTCTTGTCCAGCTGTCTGTTGTTTAGTCTATTCAGGCATGAATTGCGGGCACAGTAGCAGGTCGCAAACCTGAATTGTGTGTGGCATAGTGTAGTCAAGCCACATGTCTTGACAAAGTGGAGAGATTTGCTCTGACCAGATCCATCTCAAAATCTGGCTCAGCGATCGTTCCAAACTTCCTTTTCAGGGGAGCACCGGTCACTCAGATGTAATAGCTGCTGCTCTTTCTCTCGAGAAGATGACGCGTCCTTTCCACCACCTGTTGGGGTCCCGTTCACCCTCGTTTTCAGCCGTCCCTAGCAGGACCTCGAGTCAAGGCGGGATTCACTGGCATCACTGGCAACTCCCCCTGAAGGAGTTCCGGAAACCTGTAGTCTTTTTGAGAGGAGAACTGGACACCAAAAAACTTGCAATTTGTCAAATAAAACTAAGGCCTTCGGATCCCATGAGCCATTTGTGGTCTGGGGAAGGTCAAACTGTGGGTAACTCCTTAACTTAACTTAAACTAAATTCTGTAATTGGCTATAATAATAATTGTTTCTTTAAACATAAAATAAAATTCCATTCTTACTATCTAAAACATTTGTATTTAATGGCAAAAAACAACACAACAACAAATGATTTCATTCTTCAGTGAAAATGAGTAATCACTCACTCTGATTTGAGGTTATTTTAATTAGTAAGTTATTCTTAATTAGCATGATCATCAAAATGAGTAGCAGGAGACGGAGACGTTTTATACTCACCTAAAATACTTTACCTTTTTCATAGTCTGTAGAAAAAGTCTAAACATACATACAGACATAGACAGACATATACGTACAGACAGACATACATACATATAGACACACATACACATATACATATAGACAGACATACAGCCGTATAGACAGACATATGTGGTTCATGTTCTCAAAATAAGTCCAGTCTATAGTCAGGGTCAGTCGTGTTTTAAAAATATAGAACCACCACATTTCAAAATCAACCTTTCAAATCGACCTTTTGAATAGATCCAAAACTCCAGGGCGTCCCCCATCTTTTTTTCTCTTTGGATCTGTTAAAAATAAATACCTGTTAATTAAACGACATATACCAAAGAAATGTGGTTTGTAGGTTTATCTGATTCATCCTACAGTACAACGTGCTTCTTAAATTATCCTTTAAATGGCTATGCTTTTGAATATAAAAATCTAAAAAGTTATTTTTTGTATAACTGATGAACTAATCAATGAATGAATGAGCTGTTTCCCTTTATGAGCCATCATCAATATTATTAGTGATACATTCTTTATTATTATTAGTTATTTCTAGGAACACTTCCTAATATTCCCTTATTGCATTATTATATATCGCCACTGAGTGTCAGTCAGGCTTCCTCACTCAGTCTTTAAGCCTTGATTAAAAACCCACTTTCATTCTTTCAACTTTAACATGATGTGAGTTGTTTTGATCCTCTCTGTAATATACACTGTTCACTATATTAGCTAGTTTCTGTTGCTTTTTCTATATAATATGTTTTCGTTTCTGTTTTGTTTTTCCTCTCGTTTCACTGTCTGCTTGGCTTGTTTCTATCGTACAGAACCTTGGTTGGCCCGCGTCAGCCTAAGTGCTCTATAAATAAAGTGGTATGGTATAAATAATCTAAGATTTAAAGCATAAAGCTATAAAAATTGTTCTAAAAATCTCTTAATCAATTCCTTTGTGGAAAACCAGACCAACCAAAATGCATTCCCGTCAAGGATAATCTGCTATCCTTCCTTCAGCTCCACAAAACATTGAATGTCTGTGGAGACACAATTTTAATCTGCAAAAAACAAAAAATATAAATATTTACTTGTTTCAGGGTTATGAGCTGGGATTATCTCTGTTTCATCACGGAGTTACAGGAAACGGAAAAATAAGTCGTCAGACCCACATAGTATAAACTACAAATTTTGTGGCCTTGCCCTCGCAGGCCATCTCATGAGAATGTGTTTCATTAAATAAAATTAATCATAGCAGACTGCAGTTTTGAAACACGATACCAGGATTATTGACAGATCTTCACAGATCTATACGGGGGGCATGACCTTCAGCTGGACAGTTGGCGTGGTTGACTTCAAGACCTGTTCTCTTTGTCTTTCTGGAGAACCTGTTCAGCTCCCTCTTGTCACAGCATCCAGTGAGATCTTTGTTTCTGGGCGAGATCTTTGCTCCTGGGTGAGATCTTTGTTCATCATCGATCCATCACACCCGGACCGCATATACTGGTCATTTGTGTTTGATGACCGTGTTCTGACAGTTCTTTGTGAAAGTCTTTGTGGTGTCTTTTGTTCAGAGAAAAGTCCAGTGCACAGCCCTCGTTCAGTGCCATAGTTCTTTAAGCCCCTCGAATGTTTATTTTGAGCAGGGCAGCCTGGGAGTCCAGCCTTGGTGTTCTCGGTGAAGTCAGTGAGCCAGCTTCTGGACACGCCCTTAATATCAAATCTGATCCGATCCAATCAATAACCACAGTAGTTTGCAATTCAAAAATTCAGACGCTGCATGTGTTTTTGACATGGTCCTATCTTAACACTGGAAATCCCAGGATATTTAAATCAGTACAATCTTTACCAGAGCCCAGCCAAATGGCTCTTTTTTTTAGGAATTTGTAATCCTTGAGTAAGCATGCCTGGAGACTTTTTCCTTCTATGTAAATGTGAAGGCTTTTGTAGTAGGAGAATGCATTTGGGGGGGATATGCTGGGGGACTTGTGTCCATTGTTTGCTAAAGAATGGCAAACATTCCAATCTAATTGGCTTGGCTGATGGCGCTTGTAACAGATTCACATGTGGAAAATGTTATGCAGAGACAGGTTGTGTTCTGACATACTGTAAGTGTGATTTTATACAGTACTTACATATACATAAATATATATATATATATATATATATATATATATATATATATATATATATATATATATATATATATATATATATATATATATATATATATATATATATATATATATATATATATATATATATATATATATATATATATATATATATATATATATATATATATATATGTACATTACAACATATAATTTCATTTGAGCTGCTTCCTTCAGGGCGAAGGTACGGCCTTCCTTTATTCTCAAGAAACAGAACAAAATTTTCTTTCATACCACAAGCAATTAAATCAATAAATAATACTAAGGTATCATGACTTACTGAGCACAAATGTCTTGGCTACACCTTCTGCAACATTTTGGCTGACTGGCAGATTCACATGTGTTGTGACAAATGTAGAAAGGAGATGTTGTATATATATATATATATATATATATATATATATATATATATATATATATATATATATATATATATATATATATATATATATATATATATATACAGTATCCCTCGACTTATGGTGGCCTCGACTTACGGCGTTTCGGCTATACGAACGTGTGTAGAAATGGAACTCGTTCGTAAGTCGGGGATCACCTCTACAATCCCGCCTTCAGATAAAAGTGACCAATACAGGTAGTCCTCGACTTACGGCGTTTCGGCTATACGAATGGGTGTAGAAATGGAACTCGTTCGTAAGTCGGGGATCACCTGTACAATCCCGCCTTCAGATAAAAGTGGCCAATACAATCACATATATATATATATATATATATATATATATATATATATATATATATATATATATATATATATATATAT
>JBBPBX010046416.1:0-26603 GCA_038048925.1 Garcialebias charrua | reverse complement strand
GGATGTCTCAGGCAGCGGATTTATCGCCGATCGTGCCAGGCCGCCGTGCGAACACCTCCGGCCGGCCTGGCTACACCTCCGGCCTGGCTAGCTCCAGAGCTAACACTGGAGCTAACACGGGAGCCGGCCTTTTGAACACTGGTGACCAGGATCGCATCATGTGGATTAATTACTAGCTGGAATAGCTCTGTGGACGTCTCAGGCTGGAGCAGCGGCTGGAGCAGCAGAAGCTGCAGATTGATCGCGCCGCCGCTCCAACACTAGCTCATGGCTTGGCTAGCAGAAGCTAGCCAGCTAGCTAACACAGGCCTGGAGCAGCTGCGGTGGCTTGCCGGCCCCCGCGCTGCTCGGCCCGAAAACAATCAACGCATGGCAACCTAAGATGTCGGCTTTGACCATCTCAAAGTAAGAAAATATATTTTTATTTATTCTGTAAATGTGAATAGCAATGTTTAACATTACAGTACACTACTTTACATGCTTAAATGTGTGCGCGCGCTCCGTTAGCATGATAAATAAAGGTTGAATGAATGAATGAATGAATAATTTTTTTTTTTAAATATAATTTTCACCCCCTACCTACGAACGGATCGAGCTGCGAACCGTTCTTAGGTCCCGATCTCGTTCGTAACACGGGGGTTCCCTGTATATGAGTATAGGTCGCAGGCCTTAAAAAAAAAAAAAAACATTAAAAGGTGCGACCTATGCCTATACGGAAAATACGGTACCTTGTGCAGAATTGAATTAAATTATCTGTGAAATACTTATAAACAGTTAATAGTCTTAACCAGTCCGAGTGGTTTATTCTGTTTATACAAATAAATAATTACAACCAACTCGCTTTGTAAAACCCATCAAACACATTTTCTGTCTTGCCTGCTATGCTAAATACTTAAAATATTGGTTTTCACACAATCCAGCTGAAGTACCGGCAGATGATGGCGTCTCACCTGATGAGCGTGTTGACTTTGGCGACGTCGATGTCGTACAGCTTCTTGACGGCGCTTTTGATTTGATGCTTGTTGGCCTTAATGTCAACAATGAACACAAGTGTGTTGTTGTCTTCAATTTTTTTCATAGCAGACTCTGTTGTTAGAGGGAACTTTATGATGGCGTAGTGATCCAGCCTAAAAACAAACAAAAATTATTTTAAACCTAAACTTTCACCTGCAGCTTATAAAACCTCTGAAACTATGAACGTGAACTGAGGTTGCATCAGCAGTTAAAAGCTGTAATCAGAATTTTTCATGCTTTGATCGCTCATATATACCATCATGTGCACCAACGTTCACTAGTTTTTTGCTACACGAGTGGTCAAAACTCACTTGTTCCTGCGAGGAGCGCTCTTGCGTGGATACTTGGGCTGCCTGCGAAGACGAAGGGTTTTAGGGCGACGGAAGGTGGCAGAAGTCCTGATCTTCTTCTTCCTCTGGCTGTGGACACCTTTAAGCACGGCCTTCTTGGCCTTCAGGGCCTTTGACTTGGCCTCTGTCTTGGCAGGGACCGCTAATAATAAGAAAATACTACATTTTAGTTTTACAAACATATTTACAACATTCCATGAGAATGTAGTCCTTACAGCAACATCTTTGATGAGTGTTTAACTACACTCACAATACGAGAAAATGCCATTACAACATTTAACAAGACTACAAATACGGATGGACTTCAGGACAACCATCATTAGTGCCACGTTGTCCTGAGGTATAATCAAAAGTAATGGACAACTTGGGAGGTTGCTTCATTCACCTGAGCTACAAAATTAAAACACTCGAATGGCTTCACAGAATCAAGTCTTCATGTCGGACGACGTTCGGTTCTGAACGGATTTCTGCGGATCCAGTGCACCTCTGGACAAACAGAAGCTAAACGGCTAATCCAAATAATTAGCCGTTAGAAAAGCCTAAATGTGCTAATAACCAAGAAACAGCATTAACTGGATACATCTTTCACAAAAACCGCAGAGAATAAACGAGAAGTGAACTTGCCGTGTGTGAACCACGTTTTGCCCCAGCAATGATCAAGCTAGCGCTAACATTACAGAGCCGGACACGCATTTACCCATAAACACATTTATAAACAAGTCAGCAGTACTCTGGCAACACTATGGGTTTATACTCTTATTTCAAACAAATATGGTCAAACTTTAAGGCGAAATTGTTCAATTTATCCATTCAGATCTACGAGAATAACGAACCTTCCTTCTTCACCTTCGGTGCCATGTTGAGAAAGGAAGAGCGGACGGGGTTTCCTCACTATAGTGCAGGGGCAAGATCTCAATCCAATATCGCGATATCAAGGAAGCGCACGGAGCTCAACGCGCATGTGCAACGCCAGAGCTCTAATGTCAAAGTCAACATTATACTGTACATATGATATCTATGAGAGTCAAAGTCAACTTTATTGTCAGAACTTTATTCTCAGTCCCTCGGTGCAACAGTAACCATTTAAACACTAAAACACTGAAACATTTACATAAGCATAAAATAGTAAAAGTGTAACACTGTCCTGAGTTTTTGCATAGTAGTATAAAAGTATGAAAATTTACACCAACACTAAAACACTAAACATTTAATGAACATAAGCATAAAATGAAATAATAAAAGTGTAATACTGTCCTGAGTTTTTGCATAGTAGTATAAAAAAGTATAAAAAGTATATCTATAAAATAAACTGAAGGTTCTAGCATTGACATTTGCAAAGAGTGGCAAAGCAGCATATGAGTTAATGTACACAGTACAGTATATGTATGAGGTAGTAATTGATGTTGGTATAGAGGCAAAAGTGGCATATGCAGTAAGGCACATTGGGCATCCTTAAAGGTTCAGTATGTAATTTCTGGAACACGCTGGAACTTAGGAAAATTGTGAATAGAGACACGTTTCTGGTCCCTCCCCCTCAGAGCCATATATGGATCGATCCATATATGGCTCTGAGCCATATGGCTCTCAGCAGAGCCATATAAAGTGAGAGTTGCGACACGCTTTGAACTCACCGACAGGCGGTCAATCGTTCCAAACAACGGCTATGGAAACCTTGTGGAGCTGCGCCCTCTGGCGGCAACGGAGCGCTACTGCAGGCAGCTTCAGACTGTAACCAGAGCCATGGAACAAATCGCCCCCTCCATGACCCACGTGACTTCCGCATTCCATTTTTACAATGTAACTCTATGGGAGTGTTGCAACTCTCACTTTATAGAGCTTTGGAGCGTGACGTCACTGGTCCGCAGCGCAAAGCGGCGCACTGCATTGTGGGAAAGAAAACAAAGAAATCGCCATTTTTAATGCCTTACTAAAAGAAGCTCTGTCTCTCGTTTTTTTGTTAGAATCTAAGAAGGTTGTAACAGTTTTGCAATGGTCTAAACATGCTGTGTTATTGGATGTAATGTCCGGTCACACGACCTGAAAGTAGATAGAAAACGGACTTTCAGTTTCTGTTTCCTGCTGGAAGCAGCGCGAGGGAGCTCATGTGTCGGACCTAACAAAAAGTAGATGAATGTCCTGATATCAGCTGTGAAACGTCCTGATAGAACTTTCTCCATGTCCCAAAATAACTGCTAGTTTGTTCCAGACATCCTGGTGAGTGTATAAATTCGTTTTGTTGGAGTTGTGCCATAAATTTTGCCACGATTTTGTCCGGGTGTTTAGTTCATAGAAGTGGGTCAGCCTAGTTTAGGTTGGGTTTATATTTTTTATATAACGTAGTCTGATTTTAGACAGAGTGGACAGCTGTGTTATTGTGAAATAAACTGTTTAAAGTTTCTAGTGTGTTGTCACTGTTACTGTATTAATACTGATCTGTGTTCTGATCTATCCTTGTCAAGGCAGACCTTCATATGAAATGAATTAAACTCCAGAAGAGCTCAGTCAGGATGCAGATGAGGAGCAGCTACAAATACACCATCAAATGTTGCTCAGGTAGTACCATATCGGTCTTTTGCACGTGACGTCACGGCTCATATCTTTTTGCACTCCCGGTCGCCATTTTCCGGGGATACCCGTTCATTTAAACAGAGGAAGTCCATGTTAAACACAGTGCGATACAGAACAATAACATCAGCAAAATGCAAAAATGAGCAGAAGCCTTATAGAGAGAAACTCAACCTTGAAGCCAGAGAATGTTACATGGTGAAGTTAGCTTCAATTAACAACATTGATCCTTACGAGGTAGCAGCTAAGGCATGGACTTCCTCTGTTTAACTGAACGGGTATCACCGGAAAATGGCGACCGGGAGTGCAAAATGTCACGTGTCTGCAAAAGACCGATAAAACAATTTCTTCATGCACAAACCGAAAGGTAGTAGTCATCTGTTACAGAACAGGTCAGAGCTGAATAAAAACCAGCTGGAAAAAGTAAATTTAAAGTATTAAATAGGACTTCCATGTTTTGTCATCATTGTTTAATGTGTCACACAAAACTCTGTCTAATACCTGTGTCTTTTTCTCTTCAAGGGATGGAGGTGACAAGCTCATAACAGAAGGACGTTGTTATCTGACAGAGGCTTTGATATTAGACTGTGTGAGAGTCAAGGTTCTTTATTGTCATTCACATCACATGTTGTACGTGAGGTGGAATGAAACTGTGTATACAGGGTCCCATTTACAGCCAACAAAAGTATAAAATGAATGATGTGCTGAGGTTAAAATCCCTCTTCTCCACATCGAGAGGAGCCAGTTGAGGTGGCTCGGGCATCTGGTTAGGATGCCTCCTGGACGCCTCCCTGGTGAGGTGTTCCGGGCATGTCCCACCGGGAGGAGACCCAGAGGAAGACCCAGGACACGCTGGAGGGACTATGTTTCTCGGCTGGCCTGGGAACGCCTTGGGATTCCCCCAGAGGAGCTGCTGGACTCGTTTTGAAATATTTTTACAGTTGAATAATAACAAGTGGTTGTTTTTTCTCATTTAATAAAAATTAATGTGGTAAACATTTATGAAACATTTAATTCAGCACTAACATGTAAACATGATGAAATTGATCACATTTGTAGTAAACATTTGATGTATTAACAAATTTCATTAACAGGGATTAACCTGTCCAAATAAAAGTTGAATGAATGAATTTCAGGTAAGAAATAAACAAAATGAAACAGATCCATTTTGAAGTAAACATTTGATGTAATTAAACATTTCTAGTAACAATGTGATGAACATTGTGTAAGTTAATACATTTTATAGAAAAATTGCTACACAAATGTGCAAATATAAGTGAACAGCATGATTTACATAATTATGTATCCCTTGAAGCTGGAGAACAAACTCTGAGAAATATTTTTAGGAAGCTTCATGCTTTCTGCAGACGTCCAGCCATGTCTGTGTGGGTCCACACAAGGTCACAGTGGTTTGATTGTGCACCTGTGCAGTGTGGACGATGCTTCTTCAGGTGAACTTCATCTCCTGCCTCCACAGCCGCTGGATGCTGCATGTCTTGTATCTGTGAGGGAACTTTCTCCAGGCAGCAGCGATCACACTGAGTCCATCAGGAGATGCTCCAAGTTCAGGAGTTGGATTTGCATTTTAATGTACAGTATCACCCTCATCATGACTCAGAGAGCAGAACCTGTGAACACACAATTAAAATGGTGAATGAAAAGACAGAAACATTTGTCTATAATATATATGCATCTTAATACATATATATAAAGTAATCTAATCAAGATTTGAAGTCTACATGACAAGCTCAAGTCATTAAAAATAAGGTATTTTCTACGTGGAGCTTTGTAAATCAGTTAAAATACTATAAAAAATTAAGTGTTCACAATTTCTAATACTCATAGTAGCATACAGAAGGTTGATTGATTCTGAAAGACATGTATATTAATAATTTATGTAAAATTAATGAGCCAACAACGTACCTTCAACGTATTTAGAATCTGGGGGATTTAAAAATGTCCAAATCATCTATCCAGCTATTCATAGATTGGACCAGCTCTCCCAGTGAATTGTAATTATAAAAATTATTTGTGGTGTAAACACTGACACAGACCAGGTCTGCTAAAATGACTGGGAATGTCAGTGGAGGTAAGTATTACTCCAGGTCTCTGCTCCATTTATTTATTTCAAACGGGCAACATTTCCAATTATACCGATTTTTTTCCATGTAGTTTTTTTTTGTCATCTGGAAGAAGCTTATTACGATAGTCCACTTTATTTTGCGCTGCTTTTCTGAACCGTGACGGAAGAAATCTCCTGAATTTCTTTTATTTTTTCTGAAGGCAACAAAAATGGCGGTCGAGACCGGAACGCCCCGACACTCCCCCACACAGTGACGTGTGCTCCAAAGCTCTATATGGCTCTGGCTCTCAGCCAATAAAAACAGAGCTTGAATTTGAATTTCAGCAGAGCAAGGGTAACAGATCTGTTACCCTTGCTCTGCTGAAATTCAAATTCAAGCTCTGTTTTTATTGGCTGATTCAAATTCAAGCTCTGTTTTTATTGGCTGCACAAACTCTGTTTTTATTGGCTGGTTAACGGCGTGTCACTGTGGCTTTTTAGAAATGCTTTTAGAGAAGCAAGGGGACAATAGTTTTTTTCAGAGATTACTTGTCTAAAATCAGTATGTCAGGAGGTAGTGACAGAGTGAAGAAATATGTTAAAAATATATTGTTAGAAAAGTTACATACAGCTCCTTTAAATAAGGCTGGTCAGAGAATACTGTGTATGTATCAGCAGTAGTGTTCAGAAGATTCTAAAATGTTTTTAGTACATTTACGTGCTATATTTTTAGTTTACGTGGAAACGCACAATAACAGAACAACTGGGAACATGGTCCTGCTACAGAGAACGCCCTGTCACTTCTGCGCAGGGCCGGATTTAGAAGGATGGGGGCCCCTGGCCTTGAGTCAATATGGGGGCCCATATATACCGTATTTTCCACCCGAAAAGTCACTCCGCCCCATAAGTCGCAGGACATGAAAATTAGTTGTTTTTTTTAAGTGTGACTTATAGATCGGAAAATACGGTATTTTTTAAATTTTATTTATTTTTTTGTTTTGGTTCAGATGATGAGCAGAAAATGACTGAATAGTAAGTTTTCACATCTTACAACTTTAATATGCCAGTTGTCACAAACTACAAACAACCCTGAACTGGTTTCTAGAAAGACAAAACCACATGTTAGGGTTTGAAACTAGAATATGATGCTTGCATCACAAAATAAAATCACTGAATAGCTATTGTTGCCTGGACTTCAACACAAACTATAAAACAGATTGAGTGCAAGAAAGTGACCCAGGTATGTCCAAAGTGCTGCCCTCTGAAGGATTTTTTTTACAGCCCCCTGTTCTCAATAAAAGCAGAGGTGGGTGCAGTGCAGATGAACAATTTTCATCTTCCAGACCAAGTTTATTTTACAGATAACATCTTTAAAATATGAAGAACAAAATACAGATTTCCATTTAAACTCATGCATTCATCTTATTTGAAGGAACTAGAACCACAAACATCAACCTACATTTACTCAAACGCAAACCATGTAACCCAAATAAGAAAACAATACTCAACCCCGAAAATTTAGCAACTTTGAGCCCGTCTTATAATATGCAGACATGCACTGCCCTAACCAGTAACACCAAGCCCTTTCAGTAGGTTTATCAGACATTTAAGCCTTACTTTGACATGACATTTGAAAAGATGCCCACTTTTCTGGATATTTTTTGCTGCAAATTCCTTAACAAGATCACTGAAGTCCAGCTTTCTCACTAGATCACTCTCAATATGAGTCAAATGGTTCAGTCTTTCCTGTCCCATTGTGGATCTGAGTCTATTTTTAACTATTTTAAGCTTGGAGAATGATCGCTCACCACTTGCATTTGTGATAGGAAATGTCAGGTAAAGCCTGAATGCAGAGGTGGGTTGGAACTAGTTACATTTACTCAGTTACATTTACTTAAGTAGCTTTTTGAAACTTGTGAGAGTAGTTTAAATGTGAAAGACTTATACTTTTACTTGAGTAAATTTTAGGGGAGAAAACCGCAACTTTTACTCAGTTACTTTGGGCTTTCTGCCGATCGCTACAGTTACTTTTGTTTCAAGTATGTAAAAACATTCGCAGCAAAATTATTGCGTAACTTATTGTCACCTGACATGTAACCAATCAAGTGAAGCCAACCAGTCACGTGACCACAACAAACTCTCCGCGCGGGCCATGTTGAGTGACGTCGGAGATTTTGGTAAACAGTTAGTGCTGTTCATAGGATGTCAAAATGTAAGAAAATGAGTTCCAACATTTACTGGTAGAAACAAAGTTTTGCAGAAAGTCAAGTTTATTATTATTTAGCTGAATTATTTGGGGTCTCGGATACAAGCGGCTGAAATGAGTTTTCTCCGCAGGGTGGCTGGACTCTCCCTTAGAGATAGGGTGAGAAGCTCAGTCATCCGGGAGGGACTCGGAGTAGAGCCGCTGCTTCTCCACATCGAGAGGAGCCAGTTGAGGTGGCTCGGGCATCTGGTTAGGATGCCTCCTGGACGCCTCCCTGGTGAGGTGTTCCGGGCATGTCCCACCGGGAGGAGACCCAGAGGAAGACCCAGGACGCGCTGGAGGGACTATGTTTCTCGGCTGGCCTGGGAACGCCTTGGGATTCCCCCGGAGGAGCTGCTCCAAGTGGCTGGGGAGAGGGAAGTCTGGGCCTCCCTACTTAGGCTGCTACCCCCGCGACCCGACCCCGGATAAGCGGAAGAAGATGGATGGATGGATGGATGAATTATTTGGGCTACAGTTGCCTTTGTGTTTGTTTTTTTATTTACAACAATGTAAAAGATAAGTGGTTTATTTCTAAATCCTTTTGGCTGGTATTGCCTTTGTGTTTTTATTTATAACAATGTTTGTTCAGTCTCATTAAAAGTTATGTTTCCTTGTAAATCCATTTGCATGTTATAATTTAATGACACAAGATGGTACTCCACAGTTACTCACTTGAGTAGGTTATAATCAAAGTACTTTATTACTTTTACTCAAGTAAATTTTTGGATGCCTACTCACTACTTTTACTTGAGTAATATTTGGTTCAAGTGACAATACTTTTACTTGAGTAAAATTTTTGAATACTCTACCCACCTCTGCCTGAATGAAATATCCACATTTGGGAAGATGTCCTGCAGTTTCTTTTACCTAATGAATTGTAAAAGCAATGGAGCAGATGTAATGCCTTTATCACAAATAAAATCTTTAAACTGGACAATTTCCTCCACAAAGTCCATCTCCAAGTCCGCTGAATATTTACTTTGGAGATGAGATGCTTTGTTTCTTAGCTCTTGAACAGTAACACCTGCCCCTTTTGCTCCTTGCCCCCAAGTGCCCTTTCGGTCCAATTTTTTTAAAATTTTTTCCTATTCCTAAGCCCTTCTCTGACACATAACGTACTCAAATTATTTATTTTATTTTATTATTATTATTTTTGTATTTTGCAAGAAAAACAACATAATAAGCCCTCTGGTCATGTACCAACACTACATTCCCCACAATGCAACAGTAGTAGTAGGGGTGGGGCCAATCTGATCTGGAGTTGTGTCTCATGAACCCAGAGTAATAAGACCTGCCTCACATTCACATTAGGGTCAGTGGGGGAGCTGGCCCCCTTGGGGGCATTGCCGTTGGGGGGGCATGGCCCCACCCCTACTACTACTATAGAGCTTTGGAGCAGACGTCACTGTGTGGGCGGGTGTCGGCGGCGTGGCGGGGCGTTCCCGTCTCGACCGCCATTTTTCCTGGTCAGAAAAAAAGAAAAGACCCGAGTAATACTTGCCTCCACTGACATTCCCAGTCATTTTAGCAGACCTGGGCTGTGTCAGTGTTTACACCACAAATAATTTTTATAATTACAAGTCACTGTGAGAGCTGGTCCAATCTATGAACAGCTGGGTAGATGATTTGGACATTTTTAAAGCCCCCAGATTGTAAATACGTTGAAGGTACGTTGTTTTTGGCTCCTTAATTGTACATAAATTATTAATTTACATTTCTTTCAGAATCAAACAACCTTCTGTATGCTATGAGTATTAAAAACTGAGAACACTTGATTTTTAAAGTATGTTTTTTAACTAAATTACAAAGGTCCAAGTTGAAAATTACCTTATTTTTATTGAGCATGTCTAATAACATGTAGACTTCAAATCTTGATTACTGTAGATTACTATAATCACTATACTGTATACATATGTATTAAGATGCATATATATATTGTATATTATAGATTGTCTTTTCATTCACCACTTTAATTGTGTTCACCAGAACACCGTGGGTCATGCTGAGTAACAGTGTGTCTACACACAGAAATAAAATGGTGTGTGAATCATCAAAACACCTACATTAAAATACAGCGAGCAGTAAAAAAAATCTTAAAGTTAAAGCATGTGGTTTCATCATAAACACCAACTCCTGAACTTGGAGCATCTTCTGATGGACTCAGTGTGATCGCTGCTGCCTGGAGAAAGTTCCCTCACAGATACAAGACATGCAGCATCCAGCAGCTGGAGGCAGGAGATGAAGTTCACCTGCAGAAGCATCACCCACTCTGCACAGGTGCATAATCAAACCACTGTGACCTTGTGTGGACCACACAGACATGGCTGGACGTCTACAGAAAGCATGAAGCTTCCTAAAGATATTTCTCAGAGCTTGTACTTCAAGGGAGACATAATTATGTAAAACATGCTGTTGACTTATATTTGCACATTTTTGTGTGTTTTCTATAAAATGTATTAACTCACACGTTCATCACATTTACTGGAAATGTTTAATTACATCAAATGTTTACTTCAAAATGGATCTGTTTCATTTCAAATTCAAACAATGACAACAATACGGCAAAGCAATGAAGTCCTGTATAGTACCTGACTTTTTTGTGTCACCCCTAAGAAATTCTTTGTCTAGCTGTTTTTTATTCAGCTCTGACCTGAGCTCCCTGTTTTCCTGTAAGAGACGATTAATTTCTGCTCTTCTTTGTTCGCACAACTGACATTCTGTTTGTCGCCTTTTTGCTGCTGGTTCATCTTCCTCCTCCCCATCTGCAGCGACAGTGATGTCCTCTCGTGGGGTTTCCACCGCAGACTCCACAACTTGCTCATGCTCCTCTCCAGCAGCCTCCACAAGCTGTGTGTGCTCATCTTCTGCTGCCTCCATCACCTGTTGGTGCTCATCTCCTGCTGCCTCCACCACCTGTTGGTGCTCATCTCCTGCTGCCTCCACCACCTGTTGGTGCTCATCTCCTGCTGCCTCCACCACCTGTTGGTGCTCATCTCCTGCTGCCTCCACCACCTGTTGGTGCTCATCTCCTGCTGCCTCCACCTGTTGGTGCTCATCTCCTGCTGCCTCCACACCTGTTGGTGCTCATCTCCTGCTGCCTCCATCACCTGTTGGTGCTCATCTCCTGCTGCCTCCACCACCTGTTGGTGCTCATCTCCTGCTGCCTCCACCACCTGTTGGTGCTCATCTCCTGCTGCCTCCACCACCTGTTGGTGCTCATCTCCTGCTGCCTCCACCACCTGTTGGTGCTCATCTCCTGCTGCCTCCACCACCTGTTGGTGCTCATCTCCTGCTGCCTCCACCTGTTGGTGCTCATCTCCTGCTGCCTCCACCACCTGTTGGTGCTCATCTCCTGCTGCCTCCATCACCTGCTGATGATCATCTCCTGCTGCCTCCACCACTGGTTGTTGCACATCTCCTGCAGCCTCCACTGCTTGTTGATTTTGCCTTTCCATCACTTCCTGGCCTTCATCTTCCCCTTGTGCTCTGCTGTAACGTCTCTTTAATCGACGAGCATGTCGGTCTGATGTTGACACTTTCACCTCGGAGTGTCCCAAGTGCAGTGTTGGAGCCCAGTCGGGATTTGACTCATCCATCTCATAAGAAGATTTGCCTTGAAGAGAACGCAGATCAGTAATATAATTATTGCCAGAAAACATTACTGTCATCCATCTAGTATATTATTTTTTGAGTTGAAATTACTGAAGTTCCATTAGTAGATTACCTTATTTTAATGGTGATGTATAAATGTCATAACAATGTACTACCCTTAAATATTCAGACACATTTTGTTAAAAGATGAAGTACTTTAATGTGTAATATGTTGAAATTTGAAAATTGAGATGAGTTACTCATTTTTTGTTACTTATAGATTATTCTTTGAATAGATTGTTTGGAAAAGGGGCAGATATAATAAGATAGTTTCTTCTTTCTGCTGCCTTTCATTTTATATTTTCTTTTTTTTGTCTTTGTTGGGTATTTATTTTGATAAAATGAATAAAGAAATAAATTAATAATAAAAAACAATATGCTACAGTCAATGTGACAACACAATCAACTTTAAACAGTTTATTTTAAAATAACACAGATGTCCGACCTAAACTTGGTTGACCCACTATGCACTGAACTCGACCAAAACATGATACACCTTGACAAAATGGCACAACTCCAGTAAACTGATTTAAAATACTCACCTGAATGGAAATGTCTGGAACAAACAAGCATGTATCTTGTGATGTTGGAGAACGTTACATCAGGACGTCTCACTGCTGATATCCATGCCATTCGTCTCCCCTCACGTTGTTTCCAGGTAGGGAAACTATAAAACGAGAGTCCGTTTTCTATTTTTTTTACCTTTTCTGAACGGACATTGCATCCTATTACACAGCAATTTCGGACCATTGCTAAACTGTTGAAACCTGATTCAAACAAAATACGAGTGACCAGCAAAAATGGCGGATCGACAAAAAACTACCAAAAAAACTACCCACAATGCTGTGCGCGGTGGACCAGTGACGTCACGCTCCAAAGCTCTATTCAGCAAATCCCTTTCAGTTTGCAGCCAGCTACAGCGTGTGGACTGAGTGAGTAGCACTTTAGCTAACAACTAGCCAACTTTTCATCGTAACATGTCCGCTGTGTGGAAGTATTTTACACTAAACACCACAAGACAGCAACGTGCAATGTCTGCATAACCATAGCGCCACATTACTGTAAACTGCGGTCAAGTTAGTTTTATGCAGTGGTGGAGAAAGTACTCAAACACTGTACTTAAGTAAAAGTACAAATAAACAGACAAAAATGTACTCTAGTAAAAGTAGAAGTACCATATTAATATTTTTACTTAAGTAAAAGTAAATAAGTACTTGCTTTTAAAAATACTTAAAGTATTAAAGTAAAAGTACTTGCTGAATGTATTAACTAATGCAATGGTCTACAATACCATTAAGTGTGCGTACTGTATGCATATTTTCTGTAATACATTAATAGTGTTGAGCCATTTTAATGAACAATGCTGCAGATAATGCATGTTTTTATTGTGTTTACTCTGTGACACAGTTCACACTTGGACTTTTGATTCTGTGTGTCAGAATTTCAGTGATGAGTTAAATACCATTAAGCAAAATAAGAAAGAGGAATGATTATACCTTTGAAAGTTTTTATTTAACACAAAATAAAACCAATGTGTCATTTTAACTGCAGTAAACACATTTAAGTAAAAGTTGTCTGTTTGAAAAAAGGAGCATTAGACACAACTAACAAAGGAATAGATCACTTCAACTCGTTTGTCATCAACTCTAGTTAAAATATTGTCTAGTCAATCTTGTAATGGATCAACAATGAACAATACTTTAACTTCCTGACAACATTTTCAAAACTTGGACCTGAGTGTCGAGACATTTGGAGAAATCTCTTGTCTCCTAACATCCCATGAACTGACACATTTTAATATTGCAGCAAGAATTTCTTGTTCAAGTTCAGAAGAAGTTGGTTTTCAAAGTTTTTGAGTCCATGTCTGGCTCTTTAGGGAGAGAGAATCTGTCCTGCTGTACTGAACAGTCTTTCAATAGTCTTTCAATAATATTTCAATAGTCTTTCAATAATATTTCAATAAAGCCATGGGTGTTGTGTATCTTCTGGATGAATCTTTGTGGTGGAATCCATTTTGTGTGTGTTAGTGGTGCTGTGGGTGCTCCCAGCTAAATGACTTATACACAAGAATATACATCATTGGTCCAGCTCTTCTTGAAGGCAGGTCTAATGTTACCTGTCCACTTTGCAGTGATTCAGTGGACCAACTCCCCTCTCAACATCAGTTACTTTCAAACTAACGACAAATCAAAAAGTTGCAACGTGAATGTAACTTGTAACTCAACACATTATAGAAATGTAGTGTAGTAGAAAGTACAGATACTTCATGTAAAATGTAGTGCAGTAAAAGTACCCACATTTAATTCTACTTAAGTAAAGTACAGATACATGAAAAATATACTTAAAGACCGTGTAAAGTGAATTTCAACATTTTCTTCAATAAACATTATAAATGTCATAATTGTAATTGTTGCTGCACTTTTCTTAGACCTGTCTAAAGCTTTTGACACTGTGGATCATAACATCCTGTGTCATAAGCTCTCAGAAATCGGTTTCTCTGATCACACCATCGGTTGGTTTTCTAACTATCTTTCCAATCGGAGGCAATGTGTTCAACATAACGGTACTTCTTCCAGCTATTTAACAGTTAAAAATGGTGTACCACAAGGCTCAGTTTTAGGACCCACTCTCTTTACAATCTACATAGCTAATGTAGGTCACTGCATCCCTGATGCATCCTTACATTTCTATGCTGATGATACAGTTGTTTATTGCAGAGCTAAAACAGTAGCTAAGGCTTTTCAGTTACTGCAATCTGCTTTTGACATCATCCAGTCAGATTTGTTCCGTCTCAAACTTGTCCTAAATGCTGATAAAACAAAAGGGATGTTTTTTTCAAATAGGAAGGCGGTTCCAGCAGATCCTCCTCTGATTTTTTCTTCAAATGGTGTCCCTATTGAGTTTGTTGATTCCTATAAATATCTGGGTATCCTGATTGATTCACATCTCTCTTTTAAACTCCACGTGGAAAACCTAGTGAAGAAACTGAAAGTTAAACTGGGTTTCTTTTTCAGAAACAGATCATGTCTATCACTGAATGTCAGGAAACGCCTTGTGTCTGTGACTTTCCTTCCCTCCATTGATTACGGTGACATTCTCTACATGAATGCTCCTACAAGCACCCTGCGGATGTTGGATGTTGTCTATCATGGTGCACTAAGATTCATAACTGGTTGTGATTATCGTACCCACCACTGCACCCTGTATTCACTGGTTAACTGGACATCATTAACCTCACGCAGACTCTTCCACTGGTACATTTTCATCTTTAAATCACTTCTTGGTCTGCTGCCCTCATACATCTCCTCCTACATGTCTTTGCGTGAGTGCAGCTACAGTGTGCGCTCTCAGGACATGATTACCTGCAGTGTTCCGTCAGTGAGGACTGAACTTGGAAAAAGGGCCTTCTCCTACTCTGCTCCTGCTTCATGGAATATCTTACAAAAAGATCTGAAGCTCTCGACCTTGACTTCTCTAAATGGTTTTCAGAATCTGTTGGAATCCTGGCAAAAACCAATGCAGATCTGTTCCTGTCTTTGATTTTATACGTCTACCTTATAATGTTTTGCTAGTTTTTTGATACTTTGTAAAAAAAAAAAAAAAAAAAAAAAACTTTCTTTTGTTTTTTTTTTTTTTTTTCTTCTCTCTTTTGTTTTCTATTGTTTATTGTTTGTTTGTTTATTGTTTATTGTTTAAGGAAATTATACCACTGCTGTTCATTGTTCTTTAGTTTTAGCAGGTCGCTTTCGTAAATGAGCCCTTGAGGTTCAAAAGATTTACCTGACTAAATAAAGGTTGAATGAATGAATGAATGTAATCTTGTAAATGAGTAAAAAGTCTCAAAATTGTTGCTCAATTAATTTTGGAGTTATAGAGCAAACTGTGTATAAAGATATGTCTGTTTCAGGATTTTTTAGGCGTGGTTTAAACGGGACCGCGTTTCGTCACGCGGTCCTCATTAGTATAGCCCCACCCCCTGCAGCTCCAGCCGTATAAATGCGTTCTTCGCCTCGGTGGAGCCGTTCACTCGCGAATCGCAGATAGCATCAGATAGCAATAGCATAGATATTTTGTTCATTGTTAGCTAGCTAATCAATTATGCCTCGTTCGTGCATCTTCCCTGGATGTCGCAATGGTCAGGGCACCCGTACAAATCATAACGTGTTTTTATACCACGTGGTTTTATACAGTATCTGTAATGCCTGGATAGGTCAATGGATAAAGCGCTTGCCTTCCGTCCCAAACCCTACGGGTTCAATTCCCGCATGGTACAACTCTTTTTTTTTTTTTTATTCATTCCAGATTAAAAACACACAAGAAAACTATTTACAAAAACAGCGTAACTCTTGGAAAAAGTAGCTGCTGTTACAGACAGAACTCAGATAAAAACAGAGCAGGTTTACTGGCTCTGCTGCCTGCCTCTCCACACAGTCAGCTCAGGGGGCAGGACACGAGCGCAGCTGCGCTGAAACCACGCCCACGCACTGACACGCCCCCAGCGTTCCAGGGCAAGGCAAAATCATGTTTTTTCATGATTTTTGAGACTTAATTTTATAAGGTAAACAATGTTTTTAATCAGTCAGATTTATATGGGTGATTAATAACACATATTTATGCCATGTGACAAACTAAAAACACACATTTAATTTCACTTTACACGGTCTTTAAGTACAGTAACAAAGTATTTGTACTTAGTTACATCCCACCACTGGTTTTATGTTGGACATTCGAGCTCCGGGGCTTCAGCGGGATGCCACTCTCGCTGAACCAAAACAGGGAGACCGACCGCGGCCAGCTGCGTCCAGTCCGACCCGCTGTCTGACGTCTCGTAGGACGGACAGGCGGAGAGCGGCTGACCAAAATCAGAGTCCCCGCCCCGGATTGAACAAGAAAAACACCCCGCTGAAGCCACGGAGCTCAAATTTTCACAGAGAAGTTGCTAAACTTCATCATAATTAATGACCAACAGCTGTCAGCTGTAGAAAATGAAGGATTTCGCAGCTTGATACTTGCAGCCAACAGTAAACAATCATAAAAAAGCATATTAATTAAAAATCACAAGAAAACTATGTTAAAAAATGAAACATAAACAGCTACATTATAAAACAATGTAAAATACTAAAAGCAGGAACATGTCTGTCTGTGTTGGTTTATGCCAAGAACTTAACATATGTAAAGCTATTTAATATTTTATTTAATCCATTTATTCATTCATTTAAAAGAGACAAAATAAAACAAATTAATAAAAAAGAAAACATTGAATGAAAAGAGTGCAAAAAGAAGAAGAAAAAAAATCTTATATCACCCCCTTAAAATAAACATTGAACCAGTCCGGCCATTGGCTTGTAGCAAATTAGTTTTTTTGGCCCTCCATGTATTTGACTTTGACACCCCTGGCTTATGCAATAGGGAGCACATCGCCCGTCCAAAACCTATCATCTCTCCATAATGGATATATGTCCGATCTTCTAACTTCCTTTGCTGCATAATGTACATTGCATTTATTCTAGCGTTAGGTAAATGTATCTTGAAGGAAAATAGCACTTAAATAAAAGTCCAACAAGAATATTCATTTAGAATTAAAAATAACTCACCCTGAACTACCATAATAGATAAATGTAATAACCAATCAAGTTGCTCCTGTCCAATAAAAGCGTACAAATGAAGGGGGAAAAAACTCTATCCAGACTAGTTTAGGGTCTGGTTCGCAGAGTATGGAGTTAAATTTGTTTCACAATTAGTCAATGAAAAAAAAAACTAACCTCAGTTAAGTAAAATAAAATTGTAATCAAAACTTTTGGAATTGTAATGATTTCATTTTTTTTAAAGCAAAAACTTTTGTTTAAAAAACTTTTTTTTTAATTAAATAGCTAATTTTTCTCTCGTGAACTTAAAAAGTTATTTGCAAAACATAAACTTTTATTTGCACACATCAGAAATCTTTTGTTGCGATTTTAGGCTCTGCCCACGACGTCATGTGAGAATCGCAAGCAAAACTTTGAATGACAAACAAAACTTAGAATAGCAAGCAAAGATTTCTGACATGCGCAAATAAGTTTGTTTTGCAAATAATTAGCAACATAATTGCAAAAAATGTCAATGACCTCACTGAGGTCATTGACATTTTTCGAGACATGACCAACAGAAAACTGCTGCTGCACAGTTGTTTTAAGAAGGGGCAGATATGACAAGATTTTTTTCTTCTTCTGCTACCTTTCATTTTATATCTTGTTTTTTTCTTTCATGTTTTTGTAAATTGTCTTTGTGTTTTAAATCTGAAATTAATAATATAAAATGAATAGAAATAAATAAATAAGAAGAGAACAAAAATAGCAAAAATGCTTAAAAGTTGGAAGTTTGTTTTTAAACAGTTCACCATGATGGAAAAGAAGATTTTGGATCTTAGATTCAGTTTGGGGGAAAAAAGAAAGGCAAGAGACCGAAATAAATAAGAGACATTGGCCTCCACTCAACACAGAGAAGATGAGACAATGAGGAAAAAAGAGAAACTGACAAGAAAAAAAGAAGAGGAAAGATTGAAGAAAATGTATATAGGTACTTACAAATACACTAAGACACAAATAGAGATATAGGTCTAAATTTTGGTGGTCAGTTAGTCTCAGTAGGCTTTTCTCATGGTGATATGCATTAACAATTCAATTTTTGCTTTTGTTTAGTTTTCTTCTGCAGTTCCACATTAAAGTTTGATGCAGCTCTGCTTTTCTGAATGGACCATCTTCATCTCCACTGCAAGTGTAGCAAACCAGGCAGCTCTTTCTTTTATAGATTACAGTACACTAAAAAGTTGCATTGTGCCCTTGTTTACATTTTTAATAGTGTAATTCTGTAAAGACAAAATATATCTGGTGGTGTAGCTCTGATTTACATATCTTGCTAAATCGCAGGTTTGAATATTGCAATGCTTTCCTATAACAAAGTAGACCTGCAGAAAGAAATTACTAATAAAATATTTTACATATGGATAGTTGTATGCACCTGCCACTTTAGTGGGCTCTGCACTCCCCTGATTTCCAGCTCCGGTGGATGCAGAGTAGAGCAGCCACACTCACCCGCTGTCGTGTTTATTTCCTGTTGTCCGCCATTGTACAAAAAAATATTGACCAGCGTCAAATGACGCCCCCTCCCCATGCGTACGAGTTAAAACTGGACCAATAATAAGCAATCATTTAAGATGGACGTTTGACAGAACAAATTAGAACATTTTTCAACGGCACTGACAAAATCCTCTTAGTCATTGGAAATTCTGACACTATTGGTTAAATTCTGACACTATCCGTTCACAAAAAAAACTTATGGGGCGCCCCGGGGGGCCCCAAAATTCCAGGGCCCAGGGCTACAGCCCCTGTGAGCCCGTGCGAAAATCCGGGCGTGCCTCTGCGTTTAAGACGAGTCCCTGGAACTCTTAAAAGTACTGTACCTGGTCCTCTGACCTCAAAGCACGTGGTGGGACATAAGGGTGTAGCAAATCAGAGAGATAGGCGGGGGCGAGACTGGTCAGTGTGATTTGTAGACATACAGGAGAATTTTGAACTGGATTCGAAGATGAACCGGTAGCCAGTGCAGGGAGGCCAAGACTGGTGTAATGTGCTCTCTTGCCTGTACTGTTAAAAATCGGGCTGCTACGTTCTGTTCCAGTTGAATGGGAAAAAAAAAAAACGTATGAAAACTGAAATGACCCATATCTGTCTGTCTCCAACCCCCCACCCCAGTGAACCCTACTAAACTGAAAATAAACTTTCTTCCTGAAGGATCTAACTTTTAGAAAAAAAGAAAAAAAAAGGCACCAGATTGAGACAAATAATCCATCGGGAATTAGGTGGACATTTATATACTGTATAAACAGTGGCATCAAAAAATATCAAGTATCGCCTTTCAAAATAATAGCACAAATCACTAAAAAGGAACTGATTATATCTGAATGGCTGTCTATTGATCTTTTAATCAGACCACTTGAATTTGTCCCTTCAATCTGATCATATTTTCTCAACTCTTGTCCATTCAGATACGTCGAAATATAATTTTTAACCCCCTATGTAATGCAGTGAAAGAACAAGCGCCATACTATTTTTCAAACTCGTTTTTTCTTCTTCCAGCAGAGCATTTTGTCCTCTAACACACTTTCTTGAGGTTCTAGGACAGGGGTCTGCAACCTTTACAATCAAAAGAGCAATTTTTGCACCTTCGTTCACTAAATTAAATGTGGCCAGAGCTGCTACAACTGTGTTATCAATAGGTGCACATGGGCCGCTTTGTGGCCAGTAGGGGCCACACATTAAAAAGCTAAAACTATCTAATGATTTTTTTAAACATTCAATGGTGTTAAAACAAAAGAAAAACAGATTCATGTAAAAAGAGGGGAAATTTTTTTACCAATTATATATATATATAAAAAAACTATGCAGACCTGTGATTTTTTTTTATTGTGGACAAAATAATTAAGTATAGAAATAAAGTTAAAATGAATATGATTTGCTTTTCGCATTAGTTCTAGTATTCACACATTTGCTAAAGAAATGACCAAAGGGGGAAAAAAAACCTGAAATATGTAACTATTGATATAGCTTTTTTGTTAGTTTTTATAACAACCAATACATTTCAGTTTTATGTCAGTTCTGGTCAAAGTTTGAAAGAGCCGCTGCAGAGGGACCAAAGAGCCGCAGGTTGCAGACCCCTGTTATAAGAGTTTGACGACATTTTTTATTTAATTCCCATTAGCTACTGCCAGCTGCTTGGTTATGAACTCAGACAATAAATTAAAACTCAAAGTTAAAAATAACATACATGCATTTATTCAATGGCCCCTCCCTGGGCTGCCACCTTACCGTGGTGGAGGGGTTTGAGTGTCCCAATGATCCTAGGAGCTATGNAAGTTATAAGATAATAAGATAACTTTAAAGGTTCAGTATGTAATTTCTGGAACACGCTGGAACTTAGGAAAATTTTGAACAGAGACACGTTTCTGGTCCCTCCCCCTCAGAGCCATATATGGCTCTGCTCCCTCTTTTTCTGCTGAAATTCAAATTCAAGCTCTGTTTTTATTGGCTGGTTACAAACTCTGTTTTTATTGGCTGGTTAATGGTGGGTCACTGTGGCTTTTTAGAAATGCTTTTAGAGAAGCAAGGGGACAATAGTTTTTTTCAGAGATTACTTGTCTAAAATCAGTATGTCAGGAGGTAGTGACAGAGTGAAGAAATATGTTAAAAATATATTGTTAGAAAAGTTACATAAGTTACCTTTAACAATCTATAATATACAAAATGTACAACCTCTCATGTGCACATAACCTTAAAACTGAATGTAATTAATTGTATAAAACAAAAATGTTGATGATGATTTAAAGGGTTGAAACCTAAAGCTCACATCAGTAGCAAACCACTTTGGTCAACCGAGTCAGTCCAATCAAAAATAAAGTATTTTTAACAAACTGATGTCCAAATATCTACAACAGGTCTTTCCACAAAACCTCACTTAAAAAGATTTGAATCTCTTTAAAAACAATTTATAACTTAAAGCTTTAGCGTGTGACACTTGTTCAGTGACAACACATTTAAAATGATAACATTTCACTCGTTCTTGAAAATTTCCAGTGTGAGATTCAGCGTCCTCCTCCTGGACCAAACAAAATGGTGCTATTCTCACTTCAGATTTGCCTCTTTCTTTTTTTAATCCACAATCTGACTGCTTATTTTGTGCTAGTTGAAGCCTTTTTAGTAAAATAAGAAGAATTTTGGATCATTTATTCTGGTTTGTGACTCACTGCACAGTTTGTTGTCACAGGCGTTAGGGCAATCAGCGCAGGAGGGTCCTGACTTGTAAGGCCGAGCCAGCTGGTAGTTCCCCCTTTAATGTAGGCCACAGCATCAAATATTCAACACAGCAGCAAAGACTTACACCCGATAATATCTGGGAAATGTCAGGAAGAACCTCTGAATTATTTTTTAAGGACCATTAAGCGTAGTGCAGAATGATAAATAGGAAAAGAAAATGTCTGCATTTCCCCTCATTGGATTTAAAGTATTTTTGTTGCATTTTGAATTTTGAGTTTGTGTAATAATTTCGGTCTCAGAGTATGTGTTGGGATTTATGCTCAACTACAGCCAGGTCAAAATTTAGCTCAATATCTGCAAAACTGACTGACTAACAGCCTTTTCATGGTTGTGAAGTTTGATCAACTGTGGCAGCCATCTTGAATCAAGTTGACTCCAAAAGTTCATCAGTTCTAGACATACACACTCATTGATTCATTTGGAATATCCATTTTTTATGAGAAATTTTGCTAACAAACAAATAAACATGCAGACACACGCAGTTACATTATTGCCTGCCTTCCATGGCAGCAGGGGATTATAAGTTTAATTTTTTTAAGCGAAACAATGTGAAAAGTAATGTACCGTATTTTCCGGTGAGTCGCAGCTTTTTACATAGATTTGTCAGTCCTATGACTTATACGCTGAAGCGACTTATATATGTTTTTTCCTCTTCATGAAGTTTTTTTACTGATGCAGCTTATACGCCGGAAAATACGGTAAACATAGGAAAAGTTGCACGGTGGGCAGTAGTGGCAGTACAGTATTTGTATGCAGAGTTGGGACAGTAGGCCACAGAACAGCTGATCTGCTGGTTTGACCTGCACCAAACAACCTGCAAGTGAGGAGAAACAAAAGCACAACTGTTCTGAAACCACTGTTGTGTATTTCAGACAGTTGCAAGCTTGCACGTGAATTAAAGAGAGATCTTTGTAAAACAACCTGCGTTGTAGTGTCCCGCCACTCCTCCGTTAATGGATCCCACTCTGTACCAGAAGTCCTCCAACTCGTTGTACCAGGACTAGATCGCATCAGTCCATTTGTTCTTATAGCTGGACGTGTACATGTTCTCCCCACAACCACTGGCTACTTTCAAAGTTGTTGAAAACAACAATAGAAGTTTGTCCAGTTCTCAGAGGTAACTTGTGTCCGAAGCCGAACGTTAAGGTGAAAGAAGTTCATGCGCAATAATCCAGGTAAAAAAAATCCAAAAAAGTTAAATCAAGTCCTCTGAATGGTTTCTTTTTCAGTTGAAACATTTCGTCTTTCATCCAAAGGACTTCATCAGTGTGAGGAGCCACAAACAAGCCATCGTATCACCATCAAACTGGTTGACTTTGAAAGTAACTGATGTTGAGAGGGGAGTTGGTCCACTGAATCACTGCAAAGTGGACAGGTAACATTAGACCTGCCTTTGAGAAGAGCTGGACCAATGATGTATATTCTTGTGTATAAGTCATTTAGCTGGGAGCACCCACAGCACCACTAACACACACAAAATGGATTCCACCACAAAGATTCATCCAGAAGATACACAACACCCATGGCTTTATTGAAATATTATTGAAAGACTATTGAAATATTATTGAAAGACTATTGAAAGACTGTTCAGTACAGCAGGACAGATTCTCTCTCCCTAAAGAGCCAGACATGGACTCAAAAACTTTGAAAACCAACTTCTTCTGAACTTGAACAAGAAATTCTTGCTGCAATATTAAAATGTGTCAGTTCATGGGATGTTAGGAGACAAGAGATTTCTCCAAATGTCTCGACACTCAGGTCCAAGTTTTGAAAATGTTGTCAGGAAGTTAAAGTATTGTTCATTGTTGATCCATTACAAGATTGACTAGACAATATTTTAACTAGAGTTGATGACAAACGAGTTGAAGTGATCTATTCCTTTGTTAGTTGTGTCTAATGCTCCTTTTTTCAAACAGACAACTTTTACTTAAATGTGTTTACTGCAGTTAAAATGACACATTGGTTTTATTTTGTGTTAAATAAAAACTTTCAAAGGTATAATCATTCCTCTTTCTTATTTTGCTTAATGGTATTTAACTCATCACTGAAATTCTGACACACAGAATCAAAAGTCCAAGTGTGAACTGTGTCACAGAGTAAACACAATAAAAACATGCATTATCTGCAGCATTGTTCATTAAAATGGCTCAACACTATTAATGTATTACAGAAAATATGCATACAGTACGCACACTTAATGGTATTGTAGACCATTGCATTAGTTAATACATTCAGCAAGTACTTTTACTTTAATACTTTAAGTATTTTTAAAAGCAAGTACTTATTTACTTTTACTTAAGTAAAAATATTAATATGGTACTTCTACTTTTACTAGAGTACATTTTTGTCTGTTTATTTGTACTTTTACTTAAGTACAGTGTTTGAGTACTTTCTCCACCACTGGTATTATTACAGTATTTGGGTACCGTGCGGTGGCGACTCCACTTCTCAGAAACATCCAGGCTGGACCAGAGGATCCCCTCATCATCACCTCCTGCCATGTCCTCCTGTACAGTGGAAGAAAAATGTTTAAGGGCTGCTACAAACAGGTTCATAAAACCATCTTTGTTGGTAAATGCAAATGCTTATTGTCAATTACCATGTGACGTGTGCTGCTGACCACTTGACCAGGTCACCCTTGTAAAAGAGATCTCCATCTCAACGGACTCTACCTGGAAAAATAAAGGTGATTGATTGATATAGCAGACATCTGGTGAATATAAAAGTTTATATTGTCTGATATTTAACAGGTTTGACTTCAGCTCAACTTTTGTACACAAGCTTGAGTTAAAAACATGAACATCTGATAATCATAATATTAACACATAAACAACTGACAATCATTATATTAACACACGAACATCTGATAAATGGTAATGGTGAATGGTAAATGGAGCTTATTTATATAGCGCTTTCCAGCCCCCTGTGAGGAGCCCCAAAGCACTTTACAATACCAGCCATCCACCCATTCATTCAGACATTCATACACCTAGTGGTAGCCTGCCTTGCAAGGCGCCATCCAGACCTACCGGGAGCAACTCGGGGTTAAGTGTCTTGCCCAGGGACACAACAACACATGGTGGGCGGATGCGGGATTCGAACCTCCAACCTTCCGATCAGGGGTCGACTGCCATTACCACTACACCACGGCCGCCCAATACTGTATATATAATCAAAATATTAATATATAAACTCCTGATAATCGTAATATTAAACACATAACGTTTAGAAAACACTTTTGTAACATCTAGTTGAGAGCCATATCAGTCAGGAATAGTAATAAGCATAGATAAAGAAACACCACAACGTTCATAAGCACAGCTAGTAGCTAGCTACTGTGTGACTGACCGCAACACACGACACCACGTCACGCACACAGATGAGATCAGCTCAAACTTTGCTCATGTGCGCTTATTAAACAACTCACTAATTATTACTTGCTTACCTGTGTAGAAAGGCACCATTAATAATTACTGCTGTTCAACGTCGCTAGTTGCGTGTGATCAGCTCTGACTGTGTAAACAGAGAGTCCCCCACTCCCCCTCCCTCCTCGGCAGTCAAACCGGAAACACGCTGGCGAACGCAGCGATCACGAGACGAGTCCAGGCTCGAGGGCGACGGAAAATGCGACCTGTACAGTCCAATAGTTTTGGACAGATGGGACATAAACTGCGCATGCGCTAGCGCTAGTTATAATTAGATTCAATGGAAAAGCCGTAGGCGGCGCCCAGCGGGGAACCGGAAGTACGTCACAATCAGAAAACGTTTTTTGAAACAAACAATCATTACTCATAAAATATTTATCCTACACAACTAAAAACATATATGCATACATTTCGAAATATTTTTATTTTATTATTTCATTTTTATAAAAAAAAAATTTAAATCTTCAAATGGTGAAGAGCTGCAGTTCCAAGGAGGGGCGGCACCCCTAGCGCCCTCTAGTGGCGGCCGCCGCTGGTTGACCCACTAGTGAGTGTGCTGCTTGTGGGACTCTGTTTGTTGTGGCTCCTGGGACTGACGAAGTCCTTTGGATGAAGGACGAACCGTTTCAACAAAAAAAGAAACTGTCCATGGGACCTGACTTTTACCTTTGTTGGATTAAGGTGAAATGTTTTTTGTTAAAGAAAATCACCACTTCTAAAGACGTGGCAGAGGTAATATCAAACTTCAAAACAAAATGCTTCAAATGAAATAAAAGTTAAAATTGCTGTAAAGAATGCACACTTTGTAAATTATATTGGCTGGTTAAGACTCTCAGCCACTAATCACATCAAACCCAACTCACTGAGCTGTTTTCATACATTCTGAGGTCAAGCAGCTGTGGCGGCCATCTTGAATCGTCTTGACCCCAAAAGTTAATCAGTTGTAGACGTACATGGGGCCGGCCCAGGCATAAGCAAACATAAGCGGCTGCTTGGGGCCCCGGGGCCACTTGGGGGCCCCCTAAGTGGATTTGAAAATTTTAAAGTAATGATGTCTATATGATTCTATTTAATATTTTATGTTCAGCTTTTGCAAATTATTGCATACATTTACATAGATTTTATAACTTTATATGTCTTTTTAAAAACATTTTATGTGTGGTCAAGTAATTGTTAATGTACATTATTTAAGAATTTCCTTGATATTTTATTTTATTGTGTCTGTTTAATTAATTTTTATGCATCTAACTTCTTTCATCAGTTTGTTGTTGTTCTTGCACTACAAATTATTTTGATCATTACTGCTGCAGTTCTTTGGAACCAAAGATAATAAGCCAGATGACACTTTTGCTGTAACAAACATTGCAAACTGGTGTTCTTTTTTTGTTTTGTTACTTTTAGTATATACATATAGGATAATGTAAACATGACTGTCAGATT
>JBBPBX010046415.1:0-20711 GCA_038048925.1 Garcialebias charrua | reverse complement strand
ATATATATATATATATATATATATACATACTGTATCAGAGTCAGAGAATCTTTTTATTGTCATCTGCACCACATGTGGTACATGTGATGAAACGTGATTATGTTCACAGGGTCCCAGTTACAACCAACAATAAAATGTAAGAGAAAAACAGTAATAACATCTAAGATATGAACTAAAACATAAACTAAAAATACACTAAGCACTAATATCATAGAAAAACATCACTCCAAACAGCAGCACGAACATGAGTTTGTATGAGCAGATGGTCACGAATGAACACAGCAACATGAAGCAGATCAGCAGCAACATGATGTGATATTTTGCAGTGATTATTTTGGTTATTTATTCATAAGTCTAACAGCCTCAGGGTAGAAGCTGTTCCTCAGTCTAGTGGTTCTACACTTGATGCTCCTCAACCTCCGTCCTGAGGGGAGTGGGGCAAAGAGTGAGTGTGCTGGGTGAGTGAGGTCTTTCATGATGCAGGTGGCTCTTTTCCTGCATCTGGAGGTGTAAATGTCTGTGATGGTGGGGAGACTGACTCCAACAGACTTCTGTGCAGCCTTCACCACTCTCTGCAGAGCTTTCCTCTCTTCAACTGTGCAGCCTCCATGCCACACGTTGATGCTGGAGCACAGGATGCTCTCCACTGCACACCTGTAGAAGGAGGTGAGGACTGGGCTGCTCAGACCAGCTCGTCTCAGCCGTCTGAGGAAGTAGAGTCTCTGATGACCTTTCTTGATCAGGCTGGTGGTGTTGTTGCTCCAGCTGAGGTTATCATTCAAGTGTACACCCAAGTATTTGTAGCTGGAGACCACTTCCACCACTGATCCTCTTATGTTCAGTGGGGTGTGGGTGTGTTTGTTCCTTCTGAAGTCCACAATCATCTCCTTTGTCTTCTTCACATTCATGTGAAGATTATTCTCTTTGCACCAACTCATATCCCAACATATCCATTAAAACCACAATTCAGAACCAGTTTGAAGGGACGTTCTACCTCAATTCAGGGAATTAGATTATGGAATGGCTTGGAGAATGTAGTTAAAAATGCCAAGTCAATGTTTACATTTAAAAAAATGATCAAAACAAATATGTTAAAAAAATATATGTGAAATAACGTAATGTGTATTGCATTAGTTAGAAAATTAGAAAGTGTTAGTCATTTTGTACTGTATTAGTATTAGTTAGAAAACTAGAAAGAGTTAGTCATTTTGTACTGTATTAGTATTAGTTAGAAAATTAGAAAGAGTTAGTCATTTTGTACTGTTGGTTGAAGAATATTATTGTTTAACCTGATTGTTGGAAAAAGTTGGTTGAAGATTATTATTGTTTACATGGTTTGACTACTGTTGTTTAATCTGATTGTTGGAGATAAGGGGCAGATATAATAAGATTTATTCTTCTTTCTGCCACCTTTCATTTTTTTACATTTTGTACACTATCATTATGAGATTGCCTTGTATTGTTTCTTTTGTAAAAAAAATGAACAAATTTAATAAACATAAACATAAACAAACTCTCCAGGTGTTCCACCTCCTGCCTGTAGCTGGACTCATCATTGTTTGTGATGCATCCCAAAAAAATCATGTTGCTGTAAAGTTTTAAATGTGAACTTTGACTGCGTTTCTCTCAGTTTCAGGTCAATCTTGACAAAGTAAATGAGTTTCTGTGTGCAGTAAAGTTAACTGACTCCAGAACACGGCAGCAGAGAGAGACAGGACAAACCATAGATATCATATATATATGATATCTATGGGACAAACCCATAGTGTTTAATATCTATGGACAAACCTCCTAAAGGGTGTCTGAGCTGATGCCTGATCAAAATACTGTAGACGTGTACGGTTTTAAACAGACCTGTTCTCGGTTAATAAATAAAAAATATAGATTTATTTGTAGAAATTATGTAAAGTGTTTATGTGGTCTCTAAGATCTCCATGGATCCGGTGTGACGGAGATGGACCGGCTCCAGTGTGAGGTGATCGGTGTTGTTTGATGCGGCCCTAGTTGTCAAACGGGCCTCCATAAAAAAAAGTGGATCTTCTTCATCAAAACAAGACTCAAAATCTGTTTTTAGAGAAGAGAGTGAAGATGAAAGTTCTCGGTGTCTATCAGCAGAAGGATGCTGTTCTAAACCAAACATCTGGTAAGAAGAATCACAGATTTAATGAGTTTTACTACAGCCAGCACAAAGTGGCTAATTGTTAGCGTAGCTCTGTTAAGCTAACAGCTAACTGTTAGCTTAGCACATCGCTGCTAAAATAAACATGAACAAAATATATGAATAGGTTCATAAATGCAATACGTCGCCATAACATTTGTTAGGTATTAATTTGTTCTGGCGTATTTATTTAAAAAAAAGGTTTAACGGCTTTAGTTTTCTTGCATTTCGAACAGCAACTATGTTTCTAATTGCTGGGTTGCAATCACGTGACCCGGAAGTGGCGCGAAATTCAGATGCGGGGCAGGAAGTGATTTTCCCCAGTTCAAAACACAGCAGAATGGATTACAGCAAGTATGCCAAAGCCCTAAATAAACTGGCGAGGACGAGTTTTGGGTTAACCATTTAGGATCAAAAGAAGCTTTAAATGGTTGTCGACTTGTTTCTGCCCGGGTGAGTAGTGAGATGTATTATTTATTTAGTAATTAGCCTATGCTAACTACGCTATCGCTAATGCTAACAACAAGTTTAGTTAGCCCCCTGTTATTTCTATGTGCGTGGATCTACTTAAAAATAATATATTTAGCTTCTGTAAAGCCAAATTCGTGCTGGAGTTGTATGTGTTAACGTTGAGTCATATGCATTTCTACACTGTAGGTCAGAGATCTACAGTAACTCCATTAAAAAGGTAAGTTAATGTACTGAAAATATTATGATTTTTTTTGTTTTGATAATACAGTATCATCAAGGTGATCGTATCTTCTTTGTAACTTCAGATACTAGCTGGTTAAACTCAAGGTGGCCATACATGGGAGCCTCACCAGATGGAGTCGTTTCATGTGACTGTCATGGAGCCAGGGTGTGTGAAATCAAGGTAAAATTTATTTCTCAAAAGGTTTGGACTACTGCACTGCAGACTTAGCTTTTTTAGATTTTTCTACCTGGATTATTGAGCATGCATTAGGGTACTGCACTGCAGACTTTGCGCACCTCACAGTATGAATGTTACAACTATAATTTTTTACTCAAATCTTTGTTGTTTGCATATTTCACAGCATGTAGCCGTAGTTTTGGGGATGGTCTTGCAGTTTGTGGGATGTTGCCTTGTTTCCAGTTAAAAAATGTGTGACCTTTCCATCACCTTTTAAAACTTAGTCCAGATTAATACATTCTTACCTGTGGAACACACCTGGTTGACAGAGACATAAATATAGTCTCATTTTCTAACATTGGTGTTGGATAGTGAAATGAGTGAAACACAATCTTTAAAAAAGTATCATATTGAAATGTTTTGGAGACTACCGTATTTATTTTTTATGTCTAAGTTTCATTGTCTTGTCCTTCAGTGCCCACAGAGCAAACAGCATGAAGTCGGTCTGAGGATGTGTGCTGGACAGCCTGGTTTTTGTCTCGTCGTCTCGTCAAGGTTGGAGATTCTGTACAACTGGATAGGAACCATCCTTATTACCATCAGCTCCAGGATCAGATTCACATTGTGGATGTACAATATTGTGATTTTGTAGTATGGAGTGAAAATGATATTTATGTGGAAAGAATTCTGCCAGATGACCAGCTGTGGGAAACAGCAGTTCCCAAAATTCAGCACTATTTTACACATTGCATCCTACCTGAAATCCTGGGACAGAAATCCACACGTGACTAACCAATCTAAGAATCAAGAATGTTATTTGGAGTAGTTGATGAAAGGAGTTTGAAAAGTTTATACAAATTTAAACAGTTGCTCTTTTTTTCCCCAAAAACATTTGTCACTACCATAACATGTTTCAGCTACACCTGTAGCAAGCACTCTGCAGAAGGGTCATGTGATGTTGTTACATGTCATGACAGCTGTTTTTTATTTACAATAATCTTAATTGAAAAGTTAAGTATGTTAAATCAAATGATATATTTAAATCAATATGAGATTAGCTTGTGAATTTCAAAGGTGTTCTAATATGTTAAATAACAGCACATACAAATGTCATATGTCACAAATGTTGCAAAATGAGTCTACTTCAGAAAAATGTTTTTATTTCAATAGCAAAACTCATGTCATTTTAACTGACCAATATTCACAAAGATTGGTTATGGAGTTCATTGAATAAATTAAAAATATTCAACCTTATTGGGTAAATTTTTTTTTTGTCTTCATGAACAATTAACATGTACAAATATGGTCTGTAACAGTATTAGTGATTTAATTTACTTTTGATTTACTTTAAATGATAAATACATGTATAATCATTTAAACTTAAAATATTTATATAAATATAGTTGATTGAATTACTTGTCGCTCAGGCCACTCTATTAAGAATTGTAATCTTTCATGGAGAACATGAATCGTTCTAAAACAAATTCGAGACACAGTGGCTTTTGACACATTAAATCTATAGGCAAGGTCTTGAAGCTGCAGATGTAATCTGAGATGCATAAGTATCATAATAAATTGCTCAAATTTGGAGAGTGCTGACAGTGATGACATGCTGATGTATAAGGTTCACAGAGCTGAAAAATTTGCATCAAAACTAAAAAGTTGGGCAGTCCCGTATAAAACTTTGTTTTATCGTTGTTCTGGAAGGTTTCAGGAGTAAATTTAGTCACTGAGACTTTTTCCTTAAGGTCGCAGATCTCAGTTGTGTAGCCTTTCACTGCATCCTCCAGCTTTGTGAGGTCAACCATGCTTAGATCCGTCTGGCATTCTGCATCTGCAAATATTTAATTATTAAAAATTACGTTCAGAAATTCTATAAATAAATAAATAGTATTTTTATTTATTATTATTTTACCTTTGAATCGTTCGTTTTCAGGGGCTGGTAAGCTTTCTTCACAGAGCTCATCTTCCAGACTGTTGGCCTCCTCAGTGCAGAGAAGCTTCCAGGCCTTAGCTCTTTCCCTGCGCCGGAGGGATGCTTCTGTTTGTGGCCACTCGTTACTTCTTTGGTACCCCAGGTTAACAGTGGGGGCCCAGTCTTGGGAATGTACATCACCTGCTGCACTCGGACAACCTAAATATAAGACACCACTTTAAAGTAAAACACGTAAATGCCTTTCCTAGCACTAAGCTAACCGCTAACAACATTAGCATTCTAATCGGATTTTTTCTGGGAACAACCAAGTGTTGAACCACTACACAAGCTAGGGCATAACATATCTTACCTGTCTTTCTAGTTACTGTCCAATAAAATATCTGAAAATATGATTTAAACGATACGACCCTTACCTGTTACAAAGTGGTCGCTGCAGACTCTCGTCAGTTTCTGCACCTCCTGTTTTTAGCCGTAGGTTGTAATCCACGTTTGTCGTCTTTTTTCTGTAAGTTTTTTTAAATTAATCCCCTTGTAGCATACTACTTTCGGAACACGAAAATAACTTTTATCTATCTCTCGATTAGAGCGGTTGCAACAACCGTAAACGGCACAGAATTTAGGCATGTTGATGCTGAATCAGCAACAGAAGGAAACGGCTGCGTTTACTTCCTGCCCGGGCTGCCCCGCATCTGCATTCTGTGACGTCACTGCTACGTCATCTGAAACCCAGCAATTTAAAAAAAAAACTTACAGAAAACAGTGATTAATAAAGTGGTAGATTCTGTAAGAATAACAAAAAGTAATTTGTACATTGTGGTAACTGCAGATGGTTTTCATCAGAGTGTGAAGAAACAGACTTGACTTCAGACTTAAAATGTAAATGTGTGATCAGATGATTTGACTGAACTTCTCTGTGGGTGAAGCAGCTGGAACAGTTACAGTCACATCACTTTTTAAAGTCTCTGTTGCTCAGGACAGGATAAAGTTAACAGATTATCTTCATATAGAACAAAAAGGTATCATTCGCTCAAGCTCATATTTAGCTCAAGCAGCTCCTATTTCCACCAAAGTACTGGTAACTTTTAGGCTGTCTTCTAAGAAAAGGTAAGAGTGTTTCTTTATTTTTTATTTTTTTATCAAAGTCTTTTTATTAGTTTTCTTTCTTTGCTTTTCTTTTTTTATACAATCAAACACATATAACGACATCAAAATCCCCTCCCACACCGGATCAGACACACACACACACACCAGTCAGGCATTTATGACAACTGTATACAATAATATCTGCTGACATACTTTCAATATAAGATGTAATTGGCTGCCAAGTGTCCCAAAATTTCTCAGCAGATCCTTTCACAATATATCTATACTTTTCCAAATGACTATACCTGGATTGGGAGACTCAGGATTGGGAGACTGGGGTAAGTTTAGCCAAAGGGTAAGTTGAGCCACCCCTTGTTGCTAAGAAATGGTAAACAAAATTGATCATGTGACCAAATATTTAGGAGGAGGGTGTCATTTCATGGAGTCTGTGAAGGTAAGAACCACATGGGTAAAGTGGTTAGACATTTATTTCTGGAAAAACATTTTTCACTCTTGAAAGTGAATTTAGTATATCAGAGTCAGAGTCAGAGAGAATTTATTGTCATTTGCACCGCATGTAGTACATGTGTTGAAAACGAGATTATGTACACAGGGTCCCAGTTACATCCAACAACAAATGCAAGAGAAAAACAATAATAACATCTAGGATTAACTAAGAGAGACATCAGCTAGTAATACACTAAGCCCTAATGTAGTGAACTGATGTGAACAGAGGCGGCTGAACAGAGTGGACGTGTTTAGTCGGGCTCCTGCCAGTATTACCTCCAAAAGGAGTATTCGAAGAGCTTTTTTTGCGCTGGATGTGCAGAGATGTACAGAGAGGAGCGTTGAAAAAGCTGCGGAAATTGGACTGGAACTTGCGATCCAGAATTATGAATCTACAAGCCAACGTGTCCGTGAGTTTTTGCCGAGAGTTAGCCTAGCGTAGCTACAAACCGGGCTAATCAAAGCTAACCGAGCTAGCTCACCGTAACCGGGTGCTGTAGTTGCAGGCTTCGTAAACAAATAAACCGGAGAATACGCTGGTTATTACGAAGAAAAGCGGGCCGGCACGCTGGGGTGCTTTGTTGCAGTGAAAGAACACAACAAAACACGCTACAGTGGTAGCGCGGTGGTGGGCCAAGCGTGGTATACGCCGCCTGGAACTTTAAGCTGGGCCGGGCACCACGAGTGAGCCGAGCGCCGTGTACGCCGCCTGGAGCGCCGTAGGAGAGCCGGAGGACCGCGGCCTGGAGTTCGAGCTGGGCTGGGAGCCGTGAGAGAGCCGGGGCCAGGCACCGCGAGTGGGCCGAACGTGAACGCCGCCTGAGAGTCGTGGGAGAACCGGAGGACCGCGGCCTGGAGTTCGAGCTGGGCTGGGAGCCGTGAGAGAGCCGGGGCCAGGCACCGCGAGTGGGCCGAACGTGAACGCCGCCTGAGAGTCGTGGGAGAACCGGAGGACCGCGGCCTGGAGTTTCGAGCTGGACGGATCGCCGTGGGAGAGCCGGGGGACCGCCGCTTGGGGCTGAGCGGGCTTCGGAGCTGGGCCTGGAGCTACGTGCTGTGCTAACTAGGCTGCATCGGTTCTGGTGGGGGTCGGAGCTGGGCCTGGAGCCACTGGAGCTGAGTGCGGTGCTGGCTGGACTGCGTCTGATCTAGTGAGTGGACCTCTTCGGATGGTGGATCTGATTGCTGCAGGCTGCTGAAACTGTGAGTTCTAAACTAATAACTGCTAATCTGGGTGCTGCACTGCTGGGCCACACCAATCATCTTTAGGCCTGTGAGCCTCGTGGAATGGCCACGTGGTTCAGTGAATAAACTAAAGTCCTGCTACCACTAGATCACAAACTCTGTAAGTATGACAAGAGGTAAAGGACCAAAGTCACCAGTCTCTGTAAATATGAAAAATAGAGGACAAAAGTCACCAGACTCGGAGAGAAACAACTCAGAAATGCAAGAATTTAAAGAATCACTCAACTTTATGAGTGGACAAATAGAAAGTTTAACAGCAAAGATGGTTTCCCAGGACAGTCTGGTTAAAGAAATAAGAGAACTGAAAGAACTGGTAACTAACAAAGACAAGATAATTGCTGATTTAGAACAAAAAATAGAGGATTTAGAACAATTTACAAAGCAAGACAACGTGGTCATCTCAGGACTTGATGTTCATTCACATGAATCTCAGGAAGAACAAGAGACTCTGGATGAACTTGTAGTTAATTTCTTACAGGAAAAGAACATTAACATAAGCCATGAGGACATTTCATTCTGTCACACCCTGCCCAGTAATTCATCAAGATTCAAACCGTCAGTGGTCGTTAAGTTCATTGGCAGGAATACTAAAAACTATGTTATGCAAAAGAGAACAAATCTGAAGGGATCAGACGTTTACATAAATGAACATCTTACCAAAAAAAATGGAAAAATTGCAAAAGAAGCAAGGTGGTTAAAAAACAAAGAAAAAAAAATAGCATCAACATGGACTAGAAATGGATACGTCTTTATCAAAGCAAAGGAAGGGTCTCGGCCTAAAATGATAAAAGAGCTGACGGATCTGGATGAATTCAAGAGATGAAAAATTACAAATCAATGAAACAACTCACAATCAAAATGGATAAAATATACGGTGAAATGAACAAATACATTAGAACATGACAACATACGAAGACTCAGAACCTAAAATATATAATGTTGAAAATGTGATTGATGCAAATTTTTTTCCTGTAATAAATGATAGCGAATATTATAATGAAGAGCAGTTTAATGACATCAATATATCAAATGGAGTTCTCTCCATTATTCACTTTAATAGCAGAAGTATAAATGCAAACATATCCAAAATAACAGATTACTTAAAACAATTAAATAGAACTTTTACGATAATAGCGTTGTCAGAGACATGGCTTAATGATGATAACACTAGTAATATTCACATCGAGGGGTATGATTTATATCATATGAACAGAAATAATAAAAGAGGTGGTGGTGTCGCACTATTTGTCAATAATGAAATAAAATGTAAATTAAATAATGAAATGTCAATAATAGTTGATAATATTATGGAAATGATAACAATAGAAATTATAAACAAAAACGATAAAAACATAATAATAAGTTGTGTATATAGATCACCAGGAGCAAATATAGAAATATTCACGGATAAAATCTTGGAACTAATGGAGAAAAGTTTTAATAAAAATATTTTCTTGTGTGGAGACTTTAACATTGATATGGGAAATAAAACAGATTCAAATAACATAAGCACATTTATAAACTCAATGTACAGTTTAAATATGTATCCATTGATATCAAAGCCAACAAGAATTACAACTCATAGTGCCACAATAATTGATAATATTTTCACAAATATAACAAATGGGGATGTGATTGGTGGTATCTTAACGACCGACTTAAGTGATCATTTACCAGTTTTCACAATCTTTAAAAATGATCAAAAAATCACAAAAGCAGACACAACGAAGAAAAAAATCATAAACACATCAAAAAAAGTTTTGGAAAAATTGAAAGAGGATCTGGATAAACAAGACTGGAATGATGTGTATGTTGATGATGCGAACAGGGCATATGATGAGTTTATGAATATCTTGGAAACCCTGTATGAAAAGAATTGTGTGCAAACAAATTACACAAAGAGAAATACGAATGATCAACCATGGATGACAAAAGGGTTAAGAAATGCATGTAAAAAAAAGAATTATTTGTATTCATGTTTCTTGAAATTGCGAAGTCAGAGCGCAGAAGAAAAATATAAAAAGTATAAAAATAAATTAGTAGGGATTATAAGGAAACATAAGAAAGAATATTATAGTAAATTATTAGATAAAACTAATGGTGATATGAAAGCAACATGGCGAGTAATGAATGGTGTACTGAAGAATCATAAAGCAAAAACTGGTATTTCAAAATATTTTGTAAAAGACAACGATGAAGTTCATGATGAAAATGAAATTGTAAATGGATTTAATCAATATTTCGTGAATGTTGGATCAAGCCTTGCAGCTAAGATACCAAAAGTAGATAAAAATATGATCCACTCAATTACAGGTTGTGCAAATAGTATTTTCCTAAATGGAACTAACAAAGAGGAAATAATGAATGTAGTAAAACATCTTACAGACAAGAGATCGAAAGACTGGGTGGACATGGATATGATGTTTGTAAAGGACATAATGAGCCATGTTATTGAGCCGTTCACATACATATGTAACTTATCATTTTCAACAGGAATTTTTCCAGATAATATGAAAGTAGCTAAGGTCGTTCCTCTTTTTAAAAATGGTGATAAATGTGTATTCAACAATTATAGACCTATATCCTTGTTACCACAGTTTTCAAAAATTCTTGAAAAACTATTTGTAAACAGACTAGACCAATTTATAGATAAACAAAATATTCTAAGCAGCAGTCAGTATGGGTTTAGATCAAAAAACTCTACATCAATGGCTCTCATGGAATTAATGGAACAAATAACTACTGCTGTCGATCAAAAACAACACTGTATCAGTATCTTTGTTGATTTAAAAAAAGCATTCGATACTATTGATCACACCATTCTCCTTGAAAAACTGAACAAATATGGTATTAGAGGACCAGCATTACAGTGGGTATCTAGCTACTTAAAAAATAGGAAACAATTTGTACAAATAAATGATGTAAGATCTGACCTCTGTAATATCACATGTGGAGTTCCCCAAGGTTCTGTACTTGGACCAAAGCTTTTTATTTTATATGTGAATGACTTGGTAAATGTGTCAGGACTCCTTAAATGTGTACTTTTCGCAGATGATACCACTTTTTTCTGTTCAGGTGAAGATATTGAACAAATGTTAGAATTGATAAAGACAGAATTTGTAAAGATACAAACTTGGTTTAAAATAAATAAATTATCATTAAATCTAGAGAAAACTAATTACATGATATTCGGTAATAGAAAGAAAACTGTTGATGTTCCACTCAAAATTGAGGATGTTGAGATTTGTAGAGTGAGTGAGGTGAAGTTTTTGGGTGTTATCATTGATGACAAACTGACATGGAAACAACACATAAATTCTGTAAGAATAAAAATAGCTAAATCGATAGCAGTACTGTACAAAGTCAGAGACCTATTGAATGATAAGGCTCTGTATTTGTTGTATAACACAATCATTGTTCCACACTTAATCTATTGTATTGATGTTTGGGGGAATGCGTGTAAAACAATCACAAAGCCTATTTTTGTATTACAGAAAAGAGCTGTAAGAATTATCACTAGAAAGCATTACCGTCATCCATCAAGTACATTATTTTATCAACTAAAATTACTGAAGTTCCATGATTTGGTAGACTATAATATCTTATCAGTTATGTATAGAGCTCAAAATAATGCATTACCTTTAAATATCCAAATGCACTTTGTTAAAAGACAAAGTTGTTATAATCTTAAGGGAACAGAGTTGTTTGTAAAACCACAATTCAGAACCAGTTTGAAGGGACGTTCTACCTCAATCCAGGGAATTAGATTATGGAATGGCTTGGAGAATGTAGTTAAAAATGCCAAGTCAATGTTTACATTTAAAAAAATGATCAAAACAAATATGTTAAAAAAATATATGTGAAATAACGTAATGTGTATTGCATTAGTTAGAAAATTAGAAAGTGTTAGTCATTTTGTACTGTATTAGTATTAGTTAGAAAACTAGAAAGAGTTAGTCATTTTGTACTGTATTAGTATTAGTTAGAAAATTAGAAAGAGTTAGTCATTTTGTACTGTTGGTTGAAGAATATTATTGTTTAACCTGATTGTTGGAAAAAGTTGGTTGAAGATTATTATTGTTTACATGGTTTGACTACTGTTGTTTAATCTGATTGTTGGAGATAAGGGGCAGATATAATAAGATTTATTCTTCTTTCTGCCACCTTTCATTTTTTTACATTTTGTACACTATCATTATGAGATTGCCTTGTATTGTTTCTTTTGTAAAAAAATGAACAAATTTAATAAACATAAACATAAACATAGTAGAAAAACATCATTATAAACAGCAGCACGAACATGAGCAGATGGTCACAGATGAACGCAGCAACAAGAAACAGATCAGTATCAGTATGATGTGACATTTTGCAGTGTTTATTCTTATTATTTATTTATTCATGAGTCTGACAGCCTCAGGGTAGAAGCTGTTCCTCAGTCTAGTGGTTCTACATTTGATGCTCCTCAACCTCCGTCCCGAGGGGAGTGGTGCAAAGAGTGAGTGTGCTGGGTGAGTGAGGTCTTTCATGATGCAGGTGGCTCTTTTTCTGCATCTGGAGGTGTAAATGTCTGTGATGGTGGGGAGACTGACTCCCACAGACTTCTGTGCAGCCTTCACCACTCTCTGTAGAGCTTTTCTCTCTGCAACTGTGCAGCCTCCATGCCACACGTTGATGCTGGAGCACAGGACGCTCTCCACTGCACACCTGTAGAACGAGGTGAGGACTGGGCTTCTCAGACCGGCTCGTCTCAGCCGTCTGAGGAAGTAGAGTCTCTGATGACCTTTCTTGATCAGGCTGGTGGTGTTATTGCTCCAGCTGAGGTTATCATTCATGTGTACACCCAGGTATTTGTAGCTGGAGACCACCTCCACCGCAGATCCACCTATATACAGTGGGGTGTGGGTGTGTTTGTTCCTTCTGAAGTCCACAATCATCTCCTTCGTCTTCTTCACATTCATGTGAAGGTTGTTCTCTTTGCACCAGCTCTCCAGATGTTCCACCTCCTGTCTGTAGCTGGATTCATCATTATCTGTGATGCATCCCACCACAGCTGTATCATCTGCAAACTTAACAATATGACAGCCTGGATGTGTGGCTGTACAATCATATGTGAGCAGAGTGAACAGAAGAGGGCTCAGCACACATCCTTGAGGAGAGCCAGTGCTGAGGGTGATGGTGGAGGAGGAGAAGTTGTGGATCTTCACGGACTGTGGTCTGTCTGTTAAGAAGTCTAAGACCCAGTTACAAATAGAGGGGCTTAGTCCAAGTGTGGATAGTTTGTCTATCAGAGTTTGGGGGATCATGGTGTTGAAGGCAGATGTGAAGTCCACAAAGAGCAGACGCACGTATGAGTCCTTCTGATCCAGGTGGGTGAGAGCAGTGTGGACCACGGAGGAGATGGCGTCCTCTGTTGATCGGTTCTCACGGTATGCATATTGATGAGGGTCCTCGTTGATGTTGACGGCTGTCTTGATGTGGGACATGACCAGTTTCTCAAAACATTTAGCGACTATCGGGGTGAGAGCCACCGGTCTATAGTCATTCAGACCAGTCACTGTGGAGCTTTTTGGGACTGGGATGATGGTGGCGGTCTTCAGGCAGGTGGGAACTGACTCCAGTGCAAGTGAGGTGGTGAAGATGTCAGCCAGCACCTCACAGAGCTGGTCCGCACATTCCTTCAGAACTTTCCCTGGGATGTTGTCTGGACCCGTAGCTTTATGAGGGTTGATCCTTCTGAGACTGCCTCTCACTTCTGCTGCGGTCACTTTGAGGTGCTCCTCGTCTGGTGATGAGGTGAGTCTGGTGCTAGTTGGTCTGTTTGGATCATCAAAACGTGCATAAAACTTATTGAGGGCATCAGGCAGGGATGGGTCCCTGGGGCATTGTTTGCTTTTGCCCTTGTAGTCTGTTAAGCATTTGATGCCCTGCCACATGCTCCGTGGATCATGTGAGGTGAACTGTCCCTCGATCCTCTGTGCATACGCGGCTTTGGCCTTTTTTATGCCATCATCCAGTTCTCTCCTGCACTTTCTCATAAGTAAGTTTCATGAGAATTGTGTTTAGACCAAAATAGATAATTTTAAATTTGTTTTATACATCAATATTGGTATCTATGAGCTACAACATGAGGTCTTCAAACTAGCATAAAAATGTACTATTTTAGCTGTGGGGACTAATAATGTCAAAATGGTAGCTCTGGGGTAAATTGAGCCATTTCACCAGGGGTGGCTCAACTTACCCCACTTAAGTGTATTTTAGCTGTAGCCTATATGTCTTAAACATTAAATCAATATTCTGCATTTGTATGATTACAGAGTGGACATCATGCCTCGCATATATAAGCGCAAAACAAGTAGGGGAGCCACCACTGATGTTCTTGAAAGAGCCACCAGTGAAGTAAGAAAAGGGAAGTCTATTCGAGCAGCAGCTAAGGATGCCAAACTAGACAGAATGACACTGAAGAGGTACATTGATGAAAAAGAAAAAGCACCTTTGAAAAAGACAGGCTACGCTGGAGTAGCAGAGGCTAAAAGGATTCTCTCAGATGACATGGAGTCTGAACTTGCCAAACATATTAAGAATCTGGCAGATAAGTTTCATGGGCTTACTAACCTCAAATGCAGAGAACTTGCCTACGAGTTTGCAAAGCGAAACAACATCCCTGTGCCAGACAACTGGTCAAGAGAAGAACGAGCAGGTATTGTAAGAGATATTGAACATAGAGATCTATCTAAATATGTAAGGTTCACTCCCATAATTACTGCCAACCAGCCAGCTAGAATTCAATCAAACTCATTTGATAACTATGTTAGTAGAAAAATATTATTGGCATCATTGTTAAAAAAAAATAAATAAATCCAGGAGTGGATTGGCTTGAGTTGTTCAAAAACCGACAGCATCTATCATGCCGGACACCAGAGGCCACATCCTTAGCAAGGGCCACTGCCTTCAATGAACACAATGTCACTCTGTTCTTTGATAATCTGGCATCAGTGATGGACAGGTATTTAATGCTTGATGTGAGAAATATTTTTTGTAGTGTAATTAGATATTGTGTCCTCTAAAATGTAAAATCTGTGCACCGTCTCTTTTCAGATACAAGTTCCCTCCGAACATGATCTACAGGGGTGGTTAATTATTTTTTCCATGGGGCCACATGAGAAATAGAAAATATTATGGGGGGCCGTGCGAAATGACATAATTCAATACTGCATATTAATAGTATTTCTTTATTAAAAGCAGTAAATATCATTGTTTAGACAAACTGGTAAAAGTATTAGTTATGATTAATCAACAAAATAAAAAGCATGAGTGGACATTTTTGAGGGCTAACGTTGTCTTGTGACTTGACAACAATTCGATCATGCACATTGCGCATGTCTTGATTTACATATTGCATCATTTTGTACGTGAATTTTAAAAAGACATCAAAATTAAAGCAATGCAGTCCACAAATGAGGTAAAATTAGAAACTATGTTTTTGTTGTAACTCCCCTTATGGGGGCCGGTCAGAGTCAACCAAAGGGCCGCATGTGGCCCTGGGGCCTTACAATGCCCAGGTCTGATCTATAATATGGATGAGACAGGTGTAACAACTGTACAGAAGCCAAAGCAAATTGTGACACAGATGGGAAAAAAGCAAGTTGGCTCAGTCACATCTGGTGAAAGAGGAGAGCTTGTAACAGTAGTGTGTGCTGTCAATGCCACAGGCAACACAATCCCCCCCATGTTCATATTCCCTCGTGTCAAATACCATGAGCATTTTATCAGAGGAGCACCGACTGGATCAATTGGGACTGCAACAAAATCTGGTTGGATAAATGAGGATGTGTTTTGCATGTATATGGAGCATGTTATCGAACAAACAAACTGCTCCAAGGATCATCCACTACTACTGATCCTTGATAACCATTCGGCTCATGTCTCACTGAAGTCTGTGGAGATTGCTAGGGAGAATGGGATCGTGATGCTCACTTTGCCACCTCATACATCCCATAAAATGCAGCCCTTGGATGTGTCAGTCTATGGACCATTCAAGACATATTACAACAAGGCCATGGACAGTTGGATGCGAACCCACCCTGGACAAATTGCTTCCATTTATGCCATCCCAGAGATTGTGCATGAGACCTTCCTGTCAGCAATGACACCAAGAAACATCCTGTCTGGATTCAGGTCCACTGGTATCTTTCCTTTCAACCGAGATATCTTCCCACAGGAAGCCTATGCACCATCCATGGTCACAGACAGACCCAACCCTGACGAGCTATCTGACCAGCCATCTACTTCAGCTGACCTACCAGCACCTAACATCACAGGGCCTGAGTCATCATCACTTTCTGGTAGTTCTGTCTCTCCCAGCCATCCAGGATACATATCTCCAATAGAAATAATGCCATTCCCAAAGGTGACGGCAACAAAGCCTAAAAGGAAACGTACAAAGGTGAAGACACGAATCTTGACTGACACACCTGAGAAGTTGTTGTTGGAAACAAGTCAAAAAGACAAAGAAAAGAAGAAGGCTGGAGAACTTCTCAAGAAACAGGGTGCAAAAAAACAAACAAAAACACAACAGCTCATCATGGAAAGCAGCTCAGAGAGTGACACCATGATTCAACTTGACTCAGACTGTGAGAGTTCTGAGTCTGACACGAGTGCTGAAGAAAATACTGAGCTTGCAGTGGGTGACTTTGTGGTCGTAAACTTTAAGGGCAAATCAAGAAATTACAACTATATTGACTTGCTGGAGAAGATTGAAGACAATGATCTAGAGTGTAAGTTCATGAGAAGAGGCAAATCTGGTTATGGTAAACCCTCCTTTACTTTCAAAGTGAAAGATGAAGGATTCTTCCCAAGATGTGATGTAATTGCAAAACTTCTCAAACCTCACAGAGTTGGTGGCACAGCAAGGAGGTCCCAACAGTTTGTATTCCCCTGCAACCTCGACAGGTGGAATATTGAGTAAAAGCAGAGGTAGTAGATGGATGGATTGAGGGAGGGATGGGGATCTTAATGAAGATGGAGAAGAGAGGATTAGAGGAAGGAAGGATGATGAGAGGATGAGAGTTTCAGTTCAGATTGTTCGGATGTATTACTAGTCCATAACTGACCTTACTGTTAGCAAGGACACCAAAAAACAGACTCTGGAGCAAGGATTCAGTTCTAGTGTTTTCTTTCCAAAAACACAGCTGTTAATCCGCTCATTCTCAATCAGTTCATCTGGACAGTTTCTTTTTTGTAGAAACGTTTCACCCTCACTCCAGAGGGCTTCGTCAGTCAGAGTAGTCCAAAGCACACTGAAGTTAACCCACCAAGTAAACAACTTAAGTGGACCAACCAGTTTGCTGTAGCCAAGATGGTTTCTGGGGGCTTGTCCCTCGTCGACTCCTCCCAGGCAGGCAGACATGTCCAAAGTGGTTCAAGACAAGAAAGGAAAGCTGTTAATGTTCTCCTACCAAGCGCACTTTAAGGCATTCTCAAGTTCTTTTTTTATTTTACAAACCAGCTTGAAATATATTTCTATCAGTATTACATTACACCCACTATGCTCCATTATTTGTATACACTTAATTCTGCCTTATAATGTGAAATGTGACACTAGGCAGAACGTTTTTCTCTCGGGCTTTGTTTTCACTAGGGAACAATTACACGCCTGCACATACACAGACATAACATTTGATGTTTACATTGAAGCTGATAGTTTGTTGACAGAAAGGAGGGTCACGTGGTAGTGTAGGTGGTTCTAGGGCGGTCCTGAAGCAGTCCAAGGAGGTTCCAGGGTCCAAGGAGGCGGTGACGACATCCGGGGTTTTATAACCGTGGCCCTGCCTTTGAAGAGTGTGTGTGGACTTGTGCTGGAGTCAGGTCTGTTGTCTGCTGTAAGGTTTATTCTTATATGTACAATAAACCTACATAAAATTTGCACATTCGTTTCAGAGCTTCCTTCAACCTTTTGAATTCGCAACAATTTGGTGACCACCGACGTTGAGGGGTTTGCGGTTTCGTCTGAAACGAGAGATGATTTGGAGGGTTCCCCCCCCCCCACCGCCGACAGAGGCAGCAGGCGCGCAGTCAACAGCCGGTGATTCACAGAGGTGAGCAGGACCCCTCTTACACAAAACGTCTGCGTTTGGACACACTAAATTATTTGTTGACTGAGGGCTGTTTGTCTCGAGGTGGGCCAGTGGTTTATAATGTTAGCAGCTAAGAGTAAAAAAAAAAAAAACGTGAACTACTGTTGGTATTTCAATTGAATGTGCATTTTTTTTGTGGTTCTTGTACATGTAAGTGAGGTGAAGAGCACAGAAGTTCCACACACGCGTAGGGATAATTTACGGTGCCTTAAGTTTGCCCTTCCCCACATCCCACTTCTGCGCTCCGGCCTGTCGGCTGGGAGACACGTTTTCTTTGGACTCCGGGAAACTGTGTGCTCGAGGCCTCATCGTGAACTCCGGGCATCTGTCGCCGTTGAGTCACAGGGGCTTTCATCCGAGACATGGGTTTTGCCGTTCAGAGTGGATTGCCACTCCGGGTTCACAGGTCGCTGTGCAGTGTGATTAGGTCACAGCCGGGACTGTGTTCGCTGTCAGAGTCACATTTTTCTTCCCCTTCCCAGTTAAAGTCGATTACCGTATTTTCCACTGTATAGGTCGCACCCATTCTTTTAAGATAACTTTCTTTTCTTTTTATTATTTATTGTTTTCTTTTCTCTTTTTTTTCGTGGCTTGCGACCTGTACTAGGTAGGTACGGTATACACGCAAACAAGGCAACAGGGAAAGATTTTTTATTTTCATTTTTATTCTCATTTATTGCATTTGTGAGTGTAAAAGCCAGGGAGACAGGAACCAGGTCTGGGGATGTGCCGAAGCAGTTTCGCAGATGCAAGAGAGCTGTCACACGGCCGGTCTCCCCCACTGATTTGTTGCAGTTCCTGCAGATGGGGCTCCCCTCCTCCTTCCACCCCCCCCCGCCGCAGATGGCCTCTGGAGGTTCTGGTCCTGGGACCGCTTGGAGCTGCTGGCTCGAACTCAGATTTATGGCTTCTAACAAGATAATACTCTCCTGTTGGTGCCTGACACGGAGGCAAGGAGACATCTCCTCCCCTCCTCCCTCACCCCCCCCCCCCTACGTGCCTGTGAACCTGCACGGCATAGAGGCCTCTTTCATCCATAAATCTGAGTGAGTTGTCACTTGGTTCTGCACCTACAGTTAGTGGATCTGCCTCACGGGGTTCCGGCTGATAACGGGGAGTTTTACAACTTAATCAGCTCAGGCTGGGACTGTAAAAGTTACTGTTTATTGGTGTGTACTTCAGTGCAGCTTTGGAAGAAAACTCCAGGGTAAAGTAGTTAGTTAATTACCAGTTAAAAGTTGGGTTATTACACGGTTTGTTTTTTATTTTCTGTTGCTGTCACCTTTGTTTTAAACACGCTGACCTCTCTGTGACAGTCTGTTGTCCTCACAATGCAGTACTGTATTTTTTGCAGATATGTGTTTTTCACTCTCAGTGTTAAAGGCACATTTCTGATTTTTATAGGTGAGGTTCCAGGAACATGTTATGTTGCCTGCAGGGTTAATCTCACGCAATTAATTATGTTTCCAGTTCTCATCACTTCAGCCTGGTGGGGTGCAGGTCATGTTTAATGACATATGAACGAGGCCTGTGTAATGGTGGTTTGGAGTACTTTGGTGGTTTATTATTTGTTTTATTTGTTTTTTTTTTTTTTATATATGTGTATTATTTTTTTTTTCTCTTTCTTGGAGGACTGCAGCTTGTCTGTTCTGCAGGATCGTTCTGCCTTGGCCTTCTGACCTGCTCGACAGAGTCTGGAAGGGAGTCTTCACACAGCTGACATACTGCAGGGGGTGACTTTATTTAGGTGTTTTCTGAGGATTTCAGCTTGACATCTGATCAGTGAACGTTGCAGGTTTTCCATGAGGACATTTAGTTAGATTTGGTGGTGGATTTCACTTATACACAGATATGCAGTTCTCAATTTACAATTTTATTCCTCACCCCACAACATTACACTTGTTTGCATACATTTAGGTTACCTCCATAGCATGGAGTGGTTGCATCATGACTCTCTAGTGTTGAACACCATTTTTGGACAGATTACATGTATGCTGTCATTGAAGCTAGGTTTTGCTAACAACTCCTCACCTGCACTGGACTGCACTGAACTGTCGAATTGCGTTGTGTTCAGCTGAGCTGCAAGCTGTCACCACCTGCACTGGACTGAAAATGCACTGGACTGCCGATATGCATCATGTTCAGCTAAAGCCAAGCTGTCATGACTCGTGCCTGAACTGTTACATGGAGTTTTACGTTTTGCACCAAGTCTATGAACTGTGGTCTGCACCCACTGCTGGACTCTTGACATCTCCTATGGGGGCTGGAGAACTCATGACAAGTGAAAGTCAAGCTGGAAACGTCACTACCAAACTTTGCAGCCTGGCTGATGTGTCAGCTGACCATGTGATCTTCAGGTGGTGGTTCAATAACTACAGTTTTTCATGATCATATTCTTTGCTATGGTAGAACCTCACGCACACTCATTATTCATACATACATGTACAGATCTCACTGACACGTGACCTGCATGGCCATACACATTTTTGTTTTTTCCTTCATGCACTCGCGTTAGAGCAGTACAGTTTGGTTCTGTTTTCTCCATCATGTTCGGTATGGGCACCTGTTGCGTTCCTTTTTGGATGTGTGTTTGTCTTTTTCTTTTCTTTTTCCTCACCTTTTTGGACAAGCCTTGGTGTTGAGAACACGTCTTTCTGGGACTGGACTGACAGCTTCAATTGTTTGTGGTTTCTAGTTTTACCGTCTTGTATACAGTACTATGACTGCTTGTGGTTGTGACAGGCATAGGTGGAGAGTTTGCTGGCATGATGCAGAGAA
>JBBPBX010046414.1:0-18599 GCA_038048925.1 Garcialebias charrua | reverse complement strand
TATATATATATATATATACATATAATGTATGTATTTATGCATGTATTTGCAGTGCTAGTTGTGTGTTCTGTACCTTAAATGGAGCGTTGGTCTTATTCTCGCAGCTCACTCCCACAATCCTGGGCAGGCGCAGATCTGACGTGTCGGTGCTGACGTTGTTGTTGTTGTTTTTGTTTCCGCACGAGGAGCCTGTGATGGACAGCTTGCCTGGCCCCGCCGCCGTCTTCTTGTCTGACTTGTCTTTACCTCCAGATATGGTGATCTTCTTGATGGACCTGGAGACGGCCGACGCAGAGGCGGTGTTCTGGTCCAGGTGGTCCTCTGCTGCCATGTGCTCGTGTCTTACGGGGGCTGCATGCTTGACAGCCGGGGGGGCGAGACAGGAGTCGCGTGCACAGACCTGCTGGGCTCGACTGAGGTAGAGCGAGTTCAGGTTGTGCTGCAGCACACGGTTGTTCAGAGACTCACCGGGAAGGTACGTCTGAGGAAAGTCCTGGCCTTTTGCCACCGAGGGAGCAGACAGTCTTGTCCCGATGGTGAAGGGCTGCACCTTCCTCACGATGCTCTCCGACATGTCCCAGGCAGGAGAACAGAAACACTCTGAGTCCAAACAATCACAAATGTCCTCCCTGAACAGACGACAGCTCAGTTCTCCACCTTCTTGTGCATGTTGAGAATGCACAGCACGCAGCCCAGGACGGCCTCCTTTGACTCCTGGGATCGAACGCGCTCCCAGATGTGCCTCAAGGCCGTGCCGAGGTGGGCAGCGCCCGTCGAGAGGCTTCTTCTGAGGAGCCGGGCCAGAGAGCCTGCCAGTCTGCTGCTGAGGAGCCTGAGGACCAGGGACCGCAGCAGGATGAACACTGCTGGCATGCTTCCTGACTGTGCTACGCAAAAAAGTACTGGGAGGAGGAAAAAATGGAGAAGGAGGAGGGTTTGCTAGAAGAAGGGATGAAGTCACCACTTCATCATCTCTCTGTCAGGAGCGACAGAGCGGAGAGAGAAGGAGAGGGGGGAGAGAGGCTGTAAAGCCTGGCTGTCAAAACTTCCCCCCTGAGCCCAGACAGAAAGGTTGCCTCTGATAAGAGTCAAAGACCTGAGTTAGGCCTCTGCAGTCACAGTTTGTCCTCCATGAGGTGACGTCCTGCAGCTGGATCACTCACCGCCTCTCCCTTCTCCACGTTGAACAGGCAGGTTCAGCCCGGAGGTGTTGGGTTTTGGTCCCAGCACAAAAAAAACCCCAGAACAAAAAAGACCTGAAATAAAAACTTCTGTCTGGAGAAGTGAGGTGCGCTCCTGCTCCCCGATCAGAGAGGAGCAGCTGCCACAGCTGAACGGAGCAGAGGAGGTTTGGTGCTGCGCTTCTTAAACCTCTGAGCTGTTGGCGCGACAAGTGTGGAGCAGCTGAGAAGATGATGGTTAAAACCAGCGGTGGTGCTAGGGGGTGGCACAGAGTGGCAGCTGCCACTGGGAAAAAAATAAAATCTTGCCACCCCAGTTCTCACCTTATTTGTAGACTGGTGAAGTTGGTGTGTCACTGGGCTGTGACAGCTGGTGAAAAGAACTCCTCTAAGTTGTGGAAACATTTTAAAACTTGTGAAATTTCAGCTGCAGTTTCACTGGAATTTGATTGTCGACAACCCGAGCGACTCATGAACGGTCCAGCCGCAGTTTGTCTTTGAAAAGCACGGTCTGTTTTTGCTGGTGAAGATGCTCAGTCATCCAGGACATGATAAAATCAGAACAAGAGTTCAATACAGAAACAACTGGACTTTATTTGTTACAGAAAACATTTCGCCCTCTATCCAAAAGGCTTTTTCAATTCAAAGGATCCAGTTGTTTTTGTATTGAACGCTTGTTCTGATGGTCTGTTTTTGTGTTCACTGTCATCTACAATCTTTAATGTGCTATAAACGGGGTCCGTGCAAGATGACTTTCTTAAACTACTGGGGTAAAATAATTTCTCCAGCAAAGTTTGTGTTTCTTTCTCTTTTTTTCTTACTTAGCTTGTTAGTATGGAAAATACCTGCTACGGAACCAAATAAAGGAAAGTGGTCACTTGAAAAAACTAACAACAACAACAACAACAAAAACCTTGCAGGCATCCATTCATTATGTTTTGCACGCTTCTTCACTGTGCGAGAGGTGGGGGACACCCTGGACAGGTCTCCAGTCCATTGCAGAGACACATAGAGACAAACAACCATTCACTCTCTCTTTCTCGCACCTGGGGACAATTTAGAGTCAGCCTAACATGCATGTTTTTGGTCTGTGGGAGGAAACTGGAGTACCCAGAGAAAACCCGTGCATGCACGGAGAGCCCCAAACGGAGATGACCACATGTGGACGGCAGCTTGGAGTGTCAGAATCGACACGCCTGTTGTTGATGAGGAGCGGCAGAGAAAATATCTGCCGGGAGCAGAAAGGAAAATCTGCTTCCAGTTGGTGAAAATCTCCTTTAAAATAACTTTTACTCTTCGTTGTGTTGCTGCCCTCTGGCTTGAACTCACCACCTGGTACGTTCAAATGCAGTAAAACTCATTTGCTTATCTAAAAACTCATTTTAGATGAAGATGAAGCTTTTGTCCTTGGTTACTCATGACCCAGGAGAAATTTGATAGTCGGCCCATCTCCGAGGCCGGCGGGGTGTCAGAGTCAGATAAGCTTTGATTGTTGATTTTCTTCAGGCAGACAGATTTTGTTTTTCTTCAGCCTTGAGTCCATCTGGACCTTCTGGTTCCAAAAAGGCCTAGTTATGGGAATCCATTCCCTGATCCATGTTACGAGTCTCCTTCAAGCTCAACCCCACCACGCTGACGAGTCCCAGAAGCCGCAGGTGGCCTGCAATGCTCATAAATCGCCTCCACCTTACGGCTTAGCTTGTAAATCAGCTGATTTTGAGAACTCACGGCACGGATCAAACCTTCACACTGGCTCGGAAGCTTTGTCATGGCCGAAACTGCTGCCGATGTCTTCTTCAATAGTCGATCAAACAGAGCCCCGCCAATGCCAAAAAGCAGAGTCCCTGCTATCATGAATCCAATAAACGTCTTCAGCGTCCTCCTGAGACAGTACTGAGAGACACATCAACTGCCACACTCCAAGACCTTGTTGTTTAGTTTAAATAAATCTTGTTGATAGCGTTGAATGTCCAGGATACCAGATCCATAATCTTAATTTACGTTCAGGAGATGTGTACCAGGTACCATGTGCTTCAGACACACAAGCAGGGGAAGGGGGAAAAAAAAAACGGGAGAGGAAAGTTGAGCAGTCACCTCAAGCGAGCGCCAGAGAGAAGCCATTGTGTGTTGATCTTTTAAGCAACTGTTGTGCTCATTTTAACAACAACAACAACAATAATAATAATATGTGTTATGTGTTGTCATCACTGTATGTTCCCATACAATGGCAAAATTGTCTCTCTGCATTTAACCCATCCACCACCAGGTGGAGCAGTGGGCAGCTATTGAGAGCATCCGGGGCACATTTTGGGGATAGGGTGTGCTGCTCAGAGACACCATGAGATGTGCAATGACTGGGGATCGAACTTTCGGGTCCCGGGTCGGCTGCCCTGCCTCTACACCATCTCAGCCCCCTAATTTTGGGTTTTAGAAACTGTCTTGTTCATTTTAACTTTTAGCTATGGTTTTGTTCAATTATGCATTTACTGTGTACACTTTTGCTATCTTTAGCTTTTAGCTACACAGTTTGGTTTTTCAGCTTTTTGCTACAGATCTGCTAATCATTGTTTTTAGCTACAGTTTTTTTTTATTTAGTAACTTTTTCTAATTTTATGAAAACAGCTATCTTAACTTTTAGCTACAGATCTGCTCCTTTTCGTTTTTTTGCTTTGGTTTAGCAAATTTTAGCTTTTAGCTTCAAATTTGCTAACGTTAGCTTTTAGTTATGTTTTGCCAGGTTTCGCTTTAAGCTACATATCTACTAATTATAGTTTTCAGCTATTACTGAACACACATCAGGATGTTTTCAGCTATGGTTTTGCTACTTTTAGCATTAAGCTATGGTTTTGCTAACTTCAGCTTTTAACTACAGATTTGCTAATTTTTTCCTTTTAGCCACAGCTCTGAGAATTTTTGTTTTTATTTTGTTGGTTTAGGTTTTAGCTGCCATTTGCTTATTTTAGCTTCGAGCAACGGTTTAGTAAGTTTTGACTTTGGCTTGTTTCACGTTTAGCTCAGTTCTTCTTCATCACATCCAGCATTCATTCAGCTCTCAGCATTTATGCTGTCTTTTCTGTAACAATTCCTTTTTTTGTGTTCTAGTTATTTTCAGAAAGTCTTTTCCTCAACAGGACTTCTTATGATATGATCCTCGTGATATGACTGAAGCCATGACGCCTTTAAAAAAAGCTCCTCTGTTTTTACGATGAAGTCATCCAAGGAAGAGTTTTAATGCGTTTCAGCTGGAAATCAGAGATAAGTTCTGCTCAGGCAGGGCGGTGTTCACACAAGGCTGGACGGGTGGAGTTCAGGAAGCTTGGTGAACTTTAAAATGACGTTTCCTCATTTTGCTGAGTGAGTGGTTCCTAACACGAGCAGTTTGTGAGTTCGGTGGTTCCACAAAGCATTAATTTGTGTTCCGTTAAATGAACATGCTTCGCCTCAACTCTGTAACATTCACACAAGTTCAGAGATTTTAATCCCTCAGATTAAACACAATATCTGAATCACACAGCAGGGTTTTAATCTCAGTGTCCGACTTTCAGTTTTAGCAAGTTTTCCAAAGGGTCTCACTTCAAAGATGTTGAGGGTGTTGAGATTTGTAGAGTGAGTGAGGTGAAGTTTTTGGGTGTTATCATTGATGACAAACTGACATGGAAACAACACATAAATTCTGTAAGAATAAAAATAGCTAAATCGATTGCAGTACTGTACAAAGTCAGAGACCTATTGAATGATAAAGCTCTGTATTTGTTGTATAACACAATCATTGTTCCACACTTAATCTATTGTATTGATGTTTGGGGGAATGCGTGTAAAACAATCACAAAGCCTATTTTTGTATTACAGAAAAGAGCTGTAAGAATTATCACTAGAAAACATTACCGTCATCCATCAAGTACATTATTTTATCAACTGAAGTTATTGAAGTTCCATGATTTGGTAGACTATAATATTTTATCAGTTATGTATAGGGCTCAAAATAATGCATTACCTTTAAATATCCAAATGCATTTTGTTAAAAGACAAAGTTGTTATAATCTTAAGGGGACAGAGATGTTTGTAAAACCACAATTCAGAACTAGTTTGAAGGGACGTTCTACCTCAATCCAGGGAATTAGATTATGGAATGGCTTGGAGAATGTAGTTAAAAATGCCAAGTCAATGTTTACATTTAAGAAAATGATCAAAACGAATGTGTTAAAAAAATGAAATAGCGTAATGTGTATTGTATTAGTTAGAAAATTAGAAAGAGTTAGTCATTTTGTACTGTTGGTTGAAGATTATTATTGTTTAATCTGATTGTTGGAAAAAAGGGGCAGATATAATAAGATTTATTCTTCTTTCTGCTACCTTTCATTTTTTTATATTTTGTACATTATCATTTATGGGATTGTCTTGTATTGTTTCTTTTGTAAAAAATGAATAAATTTAATAAACATAAACAAAGATGTAACACTTTCGGTGAACTCAAAAGTCTTTATTTGAAAGGGAAAGTTCAGACTTTTGAAGTTTGGTTCTGTTCATGGCACCAGGAACTAGTTTCAGGTGGATTGACCCCTTTGAGTCGTTGGGGTGGGGGTCTTTGCTTCAAGTGACACTGTTGATCATACTATTCTCCTTGATAAGTTACAAAGATATGGTATTAGAGGTGTTGCGTTAAAATGGGTACATAGTTATTTGAATGATAGGAAACCATTTGTATTGATAAATGAGGTGAGATCAGAACTCAGCACCATCACATGTGGAGTTCCTCAAGGATCGATATTGGGACCTAAATTATTTCTATTATATATAAATGATTTGGTAAAGGTTTCTGGACTCATTAAGTGTATTCTTTTTGCTGACGACAATACATTTTTTGGTGTTTGTAATGATATTGAACAGACTTTGAAATTAATGATGACTGAACTTGTTAAAATTAAAAATTGGTTTAAAATTAATAAATTGACGTTAAATTTGGATAAAACAAGTTACATGATATTTAGTAACAAAAACAAATCAATTGATGTTCCATTTCAAATTGAAGACACTGTGATTCATAGAGTTCACGAGGTGAGATTCTTGGGTGTCATCATTGACAGAAAGAAATATTATTTCTTACGCATGCGACTTGGCTCAGCTCCTGACTTTCCTTCAGGACTTACTGGAAAAAGGTTGTTCTTTCTCAACGATTAAAGTTTTCCTATCAGCTATTTCAGCCTGTCACGAAGGCTGGGGACACAGGACACCTGGCGCGCATCCAATCATAATAAGATTTATGAAAGGTGTGCTTAGGACTAAACCACCCAGCAGGATCCTGACCCCTGGTTGGGATCTTAGCCTGGTCTTGGGGGCTCTCTGTGACCCCCCATTCGAGCCACTGAGCGAGATTAAGATAGATTTATTATCTTATAAAACCGCTCTACTCTTGGCACTTTGCTCGGCGAAACGCGTGGGTGACCTCCATGCATTGTCTGTACATCCAATGTGTACCAGATTCGCCCCTGACGGGTCAAAGGTCACCCTAAGGCCTAATCCCGCATACACCCCCAAGGTCTTGACTTTGAACCATAGGAGTCTAGACTTTGATCTCTCCTCCTTTCCACCGGCCCCTGTTCTCACTCAGGAACAGGAAAGGCTGAAGGCTCTCTGCCCCGTGAGAGCTTTACGCACTTACATGCAGAGAACAGCCGAATGGAGGAAAACAAATCAACTGTTCGTCTGCTTTGCAGCACCTGCTACCGGAAAGGCCCTATCAAAACAACGCCTCTCACATTGGGTGACTGAGGCCATTAAAAGGGCGTACAGTAGCAAAGGTCAACAGGTGCCCTCTGGAGTGCACGCTCACTCGACTAGGGGCTTGGCCACTTCGTGGTCACTGTTCAAGGGTGTACCAGTTGCAGACATTTGTGCTGCTGCGAACTGGAGCTCATTAAACACTTTTGCAAAGCATTACAGTTTGGATGTTACTGCGTGTGATGTCACTCAGGCTGTTCTTTCTAACACACAGTAGAAAGTAGCCTTGAGATGCCTGCTGGTCAAAGGCAGACGTTCACACTAGCATGCATTTTACTGAGCATTTCAAGGGCGTGAATGAATTACGTTCCCATAGCAAGTATGTTGCACGAGAGAACTTGACTGAAAGGGAACTGAAAGTTATGCACCATAACTCATGTTCCCTGAAGGAAGGGAACGAGGTGCAACATATCTGGCCCTTTTCAATGCTGAAAGCTCGGTGAAGTGCAATTTTGGAGGAAGATGGATGGGCGTCAGCCGCTTAAATACCCAGAGGGCGGGGCCTCTGGCGCGACGTTGACGCCCTAGCCGTAAAGGCGTGAATGTATTCCTTCAGGTAATCGCGTGGGGGCGCAATTCCCATAGCAAGTATGTTGCACCTCGTTCCCTTCCTTCAGGGAACATGAGTTATGGTGCATAACTTTCAGTTAGTTAGCATGCTATCCATGTATGTTTGTGTGCGTGTACTGTGTTCGGTTTTATGTTAAAGGATGCTAAAGGATAGCATGCTAACTACCTCCGTGTGTGTGTGTGTGTGTGTTGGTGCAAGCGTATTGGCCCGCCTATGCGCCAGACTACGTACCGACATTATCGGGACATTTGGTATTAGCCAGCCTTTGCCAATGTCTGGATAAAACACAGATTGTATCCAAATATATTAATATGTAAACATTGTTTTTTCTCATCAATATCAGCGTAACTTGTGGCTAATAGGCTGCCTGGATGAGTTGGAGTGTGCTTTAACACTTAAAATTGTTTTAATAAAAAGTTATTTACATTTATAAAATTGGCTGGCTACGCACCTCCCAGGGTATTTGTGTGTGGTGTGTATGTTTTTGTGTATCGGTTGCATTTATTGAAGCCGTGTGTGTGGCTCACTGACACACATGGCGCCAAACTGCAACGCCCCTCCTCTCGTGATGTGGAGACCGCGCGAAACTCCAACGCCGCCCCTCCTCTCGTGATGTGGAGACCCTGTAGTGGGCGGGGGCTCAGGGCGGGGCCTCAGGTGACCGAGTTTTTAAAAGTTAAAGCCCCTTGAGCTTACACGTGCAGAGTTATGGCGTCGTGTGTTGAGTGCATGTAGGTGAGCGGAGATTATTTTTGGAGAGCGATTTAAATAAAATTTTGCAGCGGTAGGTGGACAGAGTGTCAGAGTGTATTGACTTCATTCAGGTAAGAATTAAAAAAATTTTTTTGTTGCTTTTGATGACATCATCTCAAGGAAATGTTAACCTAATCCAGTAGTAACGTGACTTTAACCGCAGCGTCACAAACTGTGAAGACTGTAGAAAACTTTATCAACATTTAGATAAATTAGGAAGTATCTGTGCATGAGTTTTGAGTGCGTGAAGAAAGACGCAGCTCAAACTAGCTGCGGCTAGCGTTAGCATGTAACGTAACTTCACTTCAGAAGCGTGACAACCTTTCAACGCTGTTGAAAACTTTTATAGACATTTATATAAATCAGCGATACTATATATGCATCACTTGTGGATGTTTTTAGTGGTTATTTAGAGTCTTAACGCGACGAAGACAAAATTAAACGCACGTCGCGTTAGCGTCACTACCGTGAACGTGTCACGTCACAATAACAGCGTGACTAACGCTGTAATTTAACATGCGTTAATAGGGTAGAGGGGTTTTAATGTTTCCAACGTCATTTTTCTGCTAATTCTGCTCTTTTTTTTTTTTTTTACCTCTGAGCAGTGAGCAGACGGACGAACTGCGTCGTTACGTCATCACGTCATCACGTTGCAGCCTCGTTACGTCATCACGTTGACTGCAGTTTTATGTAGGTATAAGAATACTGTTGTTGGAATACTGAATAATACAGAATACTGTATAAGTGTATTGTATAAACTTGAGAATTGTTTTTTAACTTTTTCATATTTTTACATGTACAGGTTTTCAGCTAGTCCAAGAGGTCATTTGGTATTTGGTGAGTCAAACATCCCGCCTTCCTGAAAACAGACAGATGGATTCTTTACTGACTGAGGTCCACGCTTTATCCATCCATCCATGCATTCATCCATCCATCAAACATCCATCCATCAAACATCCATCCATCCATCATCCATCAAACATCCTACCTTCCTAAACCCAGACATATGGATTCTTTACTGACTGAGGTCCAAGCTTTATCCATCCATCCATCTATCAAACATCCATCCATCCATCAAACATCCATCCATCCATCCATCAAACATCCATCCATCCATCAAACATATATCCATCCATCAAACATCCATCCATCCATCAAACATCCTGCCTTACTGAACCCAGACAGATGGATTATTTACTGACTGAGGTCCACGCTTTATCCATCCATACATCCATCCATCCATCAAACATCCACACATCCATCCATCCATCCATCCATCAAACATCATCCATCCATCATCAAACATCCTGCCTTCCTGAACCCAGACATATGGATTCTTTACTGACTGAGGTCCACGCTTTATCCATCCATCCATGCATTCATCCATCCATCAAACATCCATCCATCAAACATCCATCCATCCATCATCCATCAAACATCCTACCTTCCTAAACCCAGACATATGGATTCTTTACTGACTGAGGTCCAAGCTTTATCCATCCATCCATCTATCAAACATCCATCCATCCATCAAACATCCATCCATCCATCCATCAAACATCCATCCATCCATCAAACATATATCCATCCATCAAACATCCATCCATCCATCAAACATCCTGCCTTACTGAACCCAGACAGATGGATTATTTACTGACTGAGGTCCACGCTTTATCCATCCATACATCCATCCATCCATCAAACATCCACACATCCATCCATCCATCCATCCATCAAACATCATCCATCCATCATCAAACATCCTGCCTTCCTGAACCCAGACATATGGATTCTTTACTGACTGAGGTCCACACTTTATCCATCCATCCATCAAACATCCATCCATCCATCCATCCATCCATCAAACATCCATCCATCATTCATCCATCAAACATCCATCCATCATTCATCCATCAAACATCCATCCATCTATCTATCCATCCATCTATCAAACATCCGGCCTTCTTGAAACCAGACAGATGGATTCTTTACTGACTGAGGTCCACGCTTTATCCATCCATACATACATCCATCTATCAAACATCCATCCATCCATCCATCAAACATCCATCCATCCATCCATCAAACATCCATCCATCATCCATCCATCAAACATCCTGGCTTCCTGAACCTAGACAGATGGATTCTTTACTGACTGAGGTCCACGCTTTATCCATCCATCCATCCATCAAACATCCATCCATCCATCCATCCATCAAACATCCATCTATCCATCCATCAAACATCCTGCCTTACTGAACCCAGACAGATGGATTCTTTACTGACTGATGTCCACGCTTTATCCATCCATCCATCAAACATCCACACATCATCCATCAAACATCCATCCAAACATCCACACATCATCCATCAAACATCCATCCATCAAACATCCATCCATCATCCATCCATCAAACATCCATCCATCTATCCATCCATCTATCAAACATCCTGTCTTCCTGAACCCAGACAGATGGATTCTTTACTGACTGAGGTTCATGCTTTATCCATCCATACATACATCCATCCATCCATCTATCAAACATCCATCCATCCATCAAACATCCAGCCTTGCTGAACCCAGACGGATAGATTCTTTACTGACTGAGGTCCACGCTTTATCCATCCATCCATGCATCCATCCATCCATCCATCCATCCATCCATCCATCCATGCATCCATCTATCAAACATCATCCATCCATCCATCAAACATCCTGCCTTCTTGAAAACAGACATATGGATTCTTTACTGACTGAGGTCCACGCTTTATCCATCCATCCATGCATCCATCCATCCATAAAACATCCATACATCCATCCATCCATCAAACATCCTGCCTTCCTGAACCAGACAGATGGATTCTTTACTGACTGAGGTCCACGCTTTATCCATACATCCACCCATCCATCCATCAAACATCCATCTATCCATCATCAAACATCCATCCATCAAACATCCTGCCTTGCTGAACCCAGACAGATGGATTCTTTACTGACTGAGGTCCACGCTTTATCCAACCATCCATGCATCCATCCATCTATCAAACATCTATCCATCAAACATCCATCATCCATCAAACATCCTGCCTTCCTTAACCCAGACATATGGATTCTTTACTGACTGAGGTCCACGCTTTATCCATCCATCTATCAAACATCCATCCATCCATCAAACATCCATCTATCAAACATCCATACATCCATCATCCATCCATCAAACATCCATACATCTATCCATCAAACATCCTACCTTCCTGAACCCAGACAGATGGATTTACTGACTGAGGTCCACACTTTATCCATCCATCCATCCATCCATCAAACATCCATCCATCCATACATCCATGCATCAAACATCCATCCATCCATCTAACCATCAAACATCTCAAACATCCATCAAACATCCATCCATCCATCCATCAAACATCTATCCATCCATCAAACATCCATCCATCCATCAAACATCCTGCCTTGCTGAACCCAGACAGATGGATTCTTTACTGACTGAGGTCCATGCTTTATCCATCCATTCATCCATCCATCCATCCATCAAACATCCACACATCCATCCATCCATCCATGCATCCATCCATCAAACATCATCCATCCATCATCAAACATCCTGCCTTCCTGAACCCAGACATATGGATTCTTTATTGACTGAGGTCCACACTTTATCCATCCATCCATCAAACATCCATCCATCCATCCATCAAACATCCATCCATCATTCATCTATCAAACATCCATCCATCTATCTATCCATCCATCTATCAAACATCCGGCCTTCTTGAAACCAGACAGATGGATTCTTTACTGACTGAGGTCCACGCTTTATCCATCCATACATACATCCATCTATCAAACATCCATCCATACATCCATCCATCCATCAAACATCCAGCCTTGCTGAACGCAGACAGATGGAGTCTTTACTGACTGATGTCCACCTTTTATCCATCCATGCATGCATCCATCCATCCATCCATCAAACATCCATCCATCCATCCATGTATCCATCCATCAAATATCATCCATCTATCCATCAAACATCTTGCTTTCTTAAAAACATGATAAACTGAAATTGTGTGTGTGTTTGTGTGTGTGACTGTTTTGTGGTTTCTAAGGACAGTGTTTTGTCAGGACAGTAATGAACTGTAATCTGCTTGTCTGTTTATAGCATATGACAATGTCCATAAAAACCACAAAACAGTCACACACACAAACGCACACAATTTCAGTTGAACATGTTATATTTACATGTATATGTCTATCTGTACAGTATATGTATATGCATATACAGTATACATGTATATGCATATATGTATATACACTGTATATGAATATGCATATATGATATGCTTATATACATGTATATATGTATATTTGTGTGTATGTATATGACATAGATATCAATTTTATAAATAATGCAGGGATTGTTATGTATGACTTCAATATTATTAGTCACAGTTTTTAAATTTATAGTTTTCTTTCATTCAGCTAATTTTAATTTCATCTTAGTCCACCCATCATGAGAGGAGTTTTGTAAATACTATGTCCATCCATCTTTCCTTTATGTGAGATGGATACTTTGGCCAAAAACAATCATGTAATGTTTATTGGTTTACATGTGACAGCAGCTATCATCAAAATGTAGAATTTCCTCTAAATATAAGTATAAATGATCTGTTCCAGATGACGTGAACACGTCCAGAGTCAGGAGATCGCAGGTAGCCAGAAGAGCGATCAACTTCCATTAAACACGAGTACCAAGGTACATTTTAGTTCTTGTGTTCCTAAACAGATATACTTGCTACGTGTGGATTCATCAACCTTATTGTTCAATTGTGTGTGTATGGGAGTGTATTGTGGTTTTTTTATGGACAGTTGTTTGTTAGGACAGTCATACGCTAGCCTGGTTAAAACCAAACCCTGTCCTTCACTTTGCTTCGTACTAGGGTCTGGCATTCCTCCCATTGAAAACGATTTCTCCGGTCTATTTTTGACCGGACCAATCAGAGAACAGAAGGCGTAGTTTTGTTAGCTTAGCCTGGCAAGGTCCAGGCTATTCAGATAAAAAGCTCAGAAACCACTTGGTGGATATTTTTTCTGCTACCAGTGTGTAATTATATGGCTCTAATTTACTGACTGTTGGCCTTGATGAAACATTTGAGATAAAATTCGATTTTTTATCATTTATTTTCGTAGCGCACCCTGAGGCTGTTTGGAAAATGTGAAACCGAAACTATTTAAATCCAGCAGATTTGACCATTTCGTGAATTGATTTAGGAACTGTTAAGCTCAGAAACACTTCTGATAAAACGTCAGCTAAGAAATATAGTTTTTCTCAGGAAAGAAATAATAGTTTTTTACCTTGTTTTCTGGAAAATTCCTTCGTGGTGGCAGCCATTTTAACTGACGACGTCAGTCGACGTCGTTCAAAACTCCGCCTTCTGTTCTCTGATTGGTCTGTTAATCTGCCAATCCGCCTTCTGTTCTCTGATTGGTCCGGTCAAAAATCGACCGGAGGAATCGTTGTCTATGGGACAAATCCCAGACCCAGCAGTGAAGGGAAATAGAATTGAGCGGAGCTGTGCAGGTATGGCGAGGGCCAGGCTAGTCATACGCTATAAACAATCAGACAATCAATCAGATGGCAGTTCATTACAGTCCTGATAAAACACTGTCCTTAAAAACCATAAAACAGTCACACACACAAACACACAATTTCAGTTGAACATGTTATATTTACATGTCTATGTCCATCTGGACAGTCAGAGAGACATTCAGCAGGTAGACAGTCAGAGAGACATTCAGCAGGTAGACAGTCAGAGAGACACTCAGCAGGAGGACAGTCAGAGAGACACTCAGCAGGTGGACAGTCAGAGAGACATTCAGCAGGTAGACAGTCAAAGAGACACTCAGCAGGAGGACAGTCAGAGAGACATTCAGCAGGTGAACAGTCAGAGAGACATTCAGCAGGTGGACAGTTAGAGAGACACTCAGCAGGTGGACAGTCAGAGAGACACTCAGCAGGTAGACAGTCAGAGAGACACTCAACAGGTGGACAGTCAGAGAGACATTCAGCAGGTAGACGGTCAGAGAGACATTCAGCAGGTAGACAGTCAGAGAGACACTCGGCAGGAGGACAGTCAGAGAGACACTCAGCAGGTGGACAGTCAGAGAGACATTCAGCAGGTAGACAGTCAGAGAGACACTCAGCAGGAGGACAGTCAGAGAGACATTCAGCAGGTGGACAGTCAGAGAGACACTCAGCAGGTGGACAGTCAGAGAGACATTCAGCAGGAGGACAGTCAGAGAGACATTCAGTAGGTGGACAGTCAGAGAGACACTCAGCAGGTGGACAGTTAGAGAGACATTCAGCAGGTGGACAGTCAGAGAGACATTCAGCAGGTGAACAGTCAGAGAGATACTCAGCAGGAGGACAGTCAGAGAGACACTCAGCAGGAGGACAGTCAGAGAGACACTCAGCAGGTGGACAGTCAGAGAGACATTCAGCAGGTGGACAGTCAGAGAGACACTCGGCAGGAGGACAGTCAGAGAGACACTCAGCAGGTGGACAGTCAGAGAGACAGTGGTTTGGACATGTCCAGAGGAGGGACAGTGGTTTGGACATGTCCAGAGGAGGGACAATGGTTTGGACATGTCCAGAGGAGGGACAGTGGGTATATTAGTAGAAGGATGTTAGACATGAAGCTGCAGGAAAAAGACAAAGAGGAGATATATGGATGCAGTTAGCGAGGACATGAAGGTAGTTGGAGTGAGGACAGAGGATTCAGAGGACAGAGTGAGGTGGAGGAGGATGACTCGCTGTGGCGACCCCTGAAAAGGGAAAAGCCGAAAGAAGAAGAAGCGTTAACATTTAACTTGACCACTGCAGCGTGACAAGCTGTGAACGCTGTATTGTAACATAAAGAGAGGTTTTAATGTTTTCACCGTGATTTTTGTGCTAAATTTGCTCTTATGTTTCATTTTTCACCTCAAAGCGGAGTGAGCAGACAGCCCCTACCCTTCCCCAAAGAGCGTCGTTACGTCATCACGGTCAAACTGCAGTGATGCAGGTAAGATGAAAATAGAAGTGACGTGCATTTGGTGAAAACTGAGAATTGTTTTGTAACTTTTTCATATTTTTACATGTTTTCAGCTAGTCCTGCAACTTTTATCAGAATCACAGTCAGAATATTGTCATTTGCACCACATGTGGTACATGTGATGAAACGAGATTATGTACACATGGTCCCAGTTACATCCAACAACAAAATGTAAGAGAAAAACAGTAATAATATCTAGGATATAACTAAGAAAAACATCAACTAGAAATACACTAATCACTAATGTAATAGAAAAACATCATTATAAACAGCAGCACGAACCTGAGTCTGTATGAGCAGATGGTCACAAATGAACACACAACAACAAGAAAACCGATCAGCATCAACATGATGTGATATTTTGCAGTATTTATTCTTATTATTTATTTATTCATGAGTCTAACAGCCTCAGGGTAGAAGCTGTTCCTCTGTCTAATGGTTCTACATTTCATGCTCCTTAACCTCCGTCCTGAGAGGAGCGGGGCAAAGACTGTGTGTGCTGGGTGAGTGGGGTCTTTCATGATGCAGGTGGCCCTCTCCCTGCATCTGGAGGTGTAGATGTCTGTGATGGTGGGGAGACTGACTCCAACATCTTCTGTGCAGCCTTCACCACTCTCTGCAGAGCCTTTCTTTCTGCAGCTGTGCAGCCTCCATGCCACACGTTGATGCTGGAGCACAGGATGCTCTCCATTGCACACATGTAGAAGGAGGTGAGGACTGACAACACCATCGCCCATGATCGGGTCATCAGAGACTCTACTTCCTCAGACGGCTGAGAAGATCTGGTCTGGGAAGCTCAGTCCTCACCTCCTTCTACAGGTGTGCAGTGGAGAGCATCCTGTGCTCCAGCATCAACGTGTGGCATGGAGGCTGCACAGCTGCAGAAAAAAAGCTCTGCAGAGAGTGGTGAAGGCTGCACAGAGGTCTGTTGGAGTCAGTCTCCCCACCATCACAGACATCTACACCTCCAGATGCAAGAAGAGGGCCACCTGCATCATGAAGGACCACACTCATCCAGCGCATACACAATCTTTGCCCTGTTCCCCTCAGGAAGTAGGTTGAGCATCAAATGTTGAACCACTTGAGGAACAGCTGCTACCCTGAGGCTGTTAGACTCATGAATAATACATGATAAGAATAATCACTGCAAAATATCACATCATGCTGATCTGTTTTCCTGTTGCTGTTCATTTGTGACCATCTGCTCATACGGACTCATGCTCGTGCTGCTGCTTGTATTGATGTTTTTCTATTACGGTACATTGGTGCTTAGTGTATTTTTAGCTGATGTTTTTCTTAGATCATATCTTAGATGTTACTACTGTTCTTCTCTTACATTTTTTTGTTGTTGGATGTTACTGGGACCCGGTGTAAATAATCTCGTTTCATCACATGTACCACATGCGGTGGTAGAGGTTTTAATGTTTTCAATGTCATTTCTGTGCAAAATATGCTCATATTTTTCTTTTTTTAACCTCAAAGCAGTGAGCAGACAGACGAACAGCGTCATTACATCATCACGTTGCAGTGTCGTTACACCATCACGTAGTCTGCAGTGTCAAGTAGGTATCAGAATACTGTATAAGTGACGTGCAATTGGTGAAAACTTAGAATTGTTTTGTAACTTTTTTATATTTGTAGCCGAACGGGTATGGGTAAAAAAATACTTTAGGCAACTTTTAGTTTAAAAAAAATAATCTATTTAAAAAAATGAATTTGGTTAAAAACTTTATTAAAAGTTACCCTTTAGGCACTTTAGACCCGTTGCAGAAGATGAGGCAGGAGACACTTCACACAAACACCAATAAATTGCACAATTTGTTTAATAAAAAATCCTAAATTTAAAATACACAGTTAAAAAGGCAGTAATAACTCCTGGCAACAATGAAAGTGCAATTCGATAAAGACAGTAGTACACCACGGCAGAATTAATACCACCGCCTGGGAGATGTCCAATTAATCAAGCCACAGCTGTCCAAAGAGTTCGTCCTGGGAGAACCGTTGCGTTGCAGCAGACACCATCCACGCCGGCACCAAGACGATTAGTCCGGGCTGAACCCCAGTCCGGGCTGAACCCCAGTCGGCCCTGATCAGCCAGACAGGACGGGTGATGCAGCCAGCCTTAAGCTGACCAGAACAGTGGGCATCAAATCAGCAGCCAGGACAGCAAGACGACAGCCAGTGGACAGCTCGAACAGCAGGTGAACAAAACGGTGAAGGACAAACAGCAGCAGCTAATAAACAAAGATTAGAATTAAAAGCTGAACATAAAACAGAAAGACGAACTAGCGCTTTACTCACCACGAGCTCCACCTCAACAGTAGAGGGAAGCAGGAGGCTTGTACATTTGGTCGTGGAACAGTAGATCACGGCGACCTTAAAGCGCACATTCAGTTACGCTGGCGCGACCCAGCCAGCAGACGCCAGGGTCTGAACCGGAAGGCGGATGACGTGAAGTCAACCACTGAAGCCTGGCCCTTTTTATACCGGAAGCCAGCCTTGGACCCAATCACATCCCGCACTCATGTGGTGCGTTCAATGTCCGTAGGGACATCCTGCCACATATTTTTACATGTTTTCAGCTAGTCCAAGAGGTGTACAACTTTAATCAGAGTCTAATCATCTTTATTGTCATTTGCACCGCATGTGGTACATGTGATGAAACAAGATTATGTACACAAGGTCCCAGTTACATCCAACAACAAAATGTGAGAGAAAAACAGCAATAACATGTAGGATATAACTAAGAAAAACATCAACTAGAAATACACTAAGCCCTAATATAATAGGAAAACATAATTACAAACAGCAGCACGGACATGAGTCTGTATGAGCAGATGGTCACAAATGAACACAGAAACAAAAAAACAGATCAGCATGTTGTGATGTTTTGCAGTAATTACTGTTTTCTAATTGTTTATTTATTCATGAGTCTAACAGCCTCAGGGTAGAAGCTGTTCCTCAGTCTAGTGGTTCTACATTTGATGCTCCTCAACCTCCTTCCTGAGGGGAGTGGGGCAAAGAGTTTGTGTGCTGGGTGAGTGGGGTCTTTCATGATACAGGTGGCTCTCTTCCTGCATCTGGAGGTGTAAATGTCTGTGATGGTGGGGAGACTGACTCCAACATCTTCTGTGCAGCCTTCACCACTCTCTGCAGAGCTTTTCTTTCTGCAGCTGTGCAGCCTCCATGCCACACGTTGATGC
>JBBPBX010046413.1:0-26604 GCA_038048925.1 Garcialebias charrua | reverse complement strand
TGTACAGCCACACTTCCAGGCTGTCATATTGTTAAGTTTGCAGATGATACAGCGGTGGTGGGATGCATCACAAACAATGATGAGTCCAGCTACAGACAGGAGGTGGAACATCTGGAGAGCTGGTGCAAAGAGAATAATCTTCACATGAATGTGAAGAAGACAAAGGAGATGATTGTGGACTTCAGAAGGAACAAACACACCCACGCCCCACTGAAAATAGGTGGGTCTGCAGTGGAAGTGGTCTCCAGCTACAAATACTTGGGTGTACACATGAATGATAACCTCAGCTGGAGCAACAACACCACCAGCCTGATCAAGAAAGGTCATCAGAGACTCTACTTCCTCAGACGGCTGAGACGTGCTGGTCTGAGCAGCCCAGTTCTCACCTCGTTCTACAGGTGTGCAGTGGAGAGCGTCCTGTGCTCCAGCATCAACGTGTGGCATGGAGGCTGCACAGTTGAAGAGAGGAAAGCTCTACAGAGAGTGGTGAAGGCTGCACAGAAGTCTGTTGGAGTCAGTCTCCCCACCATCACAGACATTTACACCTCCAGATGCAGGAAAAGAGCCACCTGCATCATGAAAGACCTCACTCATCCAGCACACTCACTCTTTGCCCCACTCCCCTCAGGACGGAGGTTGAGGAGCATCAAGTGTAGAACCACTAGACTGAGGAACAGCTTCTACCCTGAGGCTGTTAGACTCATGAATAAATAAATAAAATAAAAAATAAACACTGCAAAATATCACATCATGCTGATGCTGATCTGTTTTCTTGTTGCTGTGTTCATCTGTGTTCATCTGTGACCATCTGCTCATACAAACTCATGTTCGTGCTGCTGTTTATTCCCACTATATTAGGCTTAGTGTATTACTAGTTGATGTTTTTCTTAGTTAATTCTAGATGTTATTACTGTTTTTCTATTGCATTTGTTGTTGGATGTAACTGGGACCCCGTGTACATAATCTCGTTTTCATCACATGTACCACATGCGGTGCAAATGACAATAAAGACTCTCTGACTCTGACTCTGACTCTTTATTTGTTGTATGTTTCTAATCTAGCTTTCTTCATAAATGTTGTGTAAGAAATCATTATCCCCCGTATTACGGCCTTCAGGGCATCCCATAGATTACTGGGTCTACTTCACCATTATCATTTCCCTCTCTATATCGGGCAATTTCCTATTTTACTTCACAAACTAGAACCTTATTATTTAATATTCCTTCATTTAGTCTCCACAAAGTCTCTTTCTTTTCACTAATCAAGTGGACTTTAAGATAAATAGCATTGTGATCGGAGACATCTGATACTCCTATCCTACTTTCTTTCAGTCTATGTAGTTCTTTCTTATTCATTAGCATATAATCAATTCTGGAATAAACACCATGTGGTATTGAATAGTGAGTATAATCCTTATCTAAGGGGTGAAATTCTCTCCACACATCTAGTATTGCCATTTCTGGCATTATGGTGTTCATATACCTACTGATTTTTTTTTTTTTACTTGTAGTATTCATCCTATAATTTAATACAACATTGAAGTCTCTGATACATATCAATATTCCCTCTGCTTCCAAATTAATGAGATCAAATATTTTTTTAAAGAACACTTTATCACTTTCTGGTGGAGCATATACATTGAGTAATGTAATTAACTGATTTTCCAATTTACCTTTTATCAGTAGGTATCTTTCTTCTTTATCCCCAATTTCCTTCAACATTTCAAACTTTACATTGTTTGAAAACAATGTCATAACTCCTCGTTTATGCCTTTGTCCAAATGAGCTGGAAAATGAATTTCTATACCCTGATTTTTTTTGTACTTTTCATGTTCTTTTTTCTTCCTGGAGGAGAATAACTTGTACTTTATCTTTTCTAAAGAAAGTATAAAACCATATGTAAGATATATTACTTGTCAGTTTTTCTGACTGTGCAATATTCCAAAATGAAAGTTTGGGCAGAATTTATCTGACCCAAATTCTTAGCATTTAATTTTAAACGAGTTCTCTCTTTTTAGGATGTCAGCAAATAAATTGTGAGTGACGAAATTTCAATGACAGTAAACGTTACTTATGTTGAAACAGCAAAACTGAATCATTTAATAACAAAATCAATAAACTACATCACATGAGGATAAAGATTGGGTCTGATTTTTCTTTCATATACAACTACTGTGGACATATTTCAATTTAAAACAACAGACAAGTAAAGTCACATTTACTTATACTGCAGGCATATTACTTAAGAGTTTCTGGCTTAAGAAAATATAAGGAGAAAGTTTAGGAGGAGTAGGAGAGAAGAAGATGAATAAAGTAAAGGTTGTCTAAAGAATGTATAACCAGCATTGCACATCCTCTGCTGACATCAGCTCGACCCGGTCCAGTCCAAGTTTGTAAACAAACAGCACTCTTTACCTTTGAAGTCTTCTTCTGGTAAGAGGGGTTTCCAGACGATGGACAGAGACGGTTTGTTCGTCCCTCTTTCTCCAACAGCAGGTCGCCGGTTTGCTCACACTTTCTGTGTGTGTCGGCCTCAAATCAGTCAGAGTGATGGCGATGGGTTCTGGTTCAGCTTTTCAGAATAAACATTCTTCAGGAGGAATTCTCACAATATGGAGCTTTTTACAGCTTGAAGTGAACTTATAACAGGCATGTTATAAATCCTTTACTGGTTACGTAGACCTTTGGTTTAATGGTCAGACGTACCAGCAGAAAAGGAGAAAGGAAGTGGAGCCTATAAGAGAAGAGGGTTGACTCAGCTAAATCCACCCGCTCATTGGTTCTTTTCCCAAAGAACGAGAGTGACTTTGCAGGTCAGAGAGCTAAAAATGTGAAGGCCATTTCAGGATAGGAGAGGAAGATTGTGTTCAGAATGAAAGACACCAGTCTCCAGTTATACAGATAACTTGATTTAGACTTTGATTCACGTGTCAACATTTCTAAAACAAAATCTAGAAAGTGCAACTTGACATATTTTCAACTTTGCCATAGTTCCTTTGATTCAGACAGAGAAAAATATACTAGTTTAGTAATGATCATTTACATATTAAAAATACATCAGCATATTAAAGAGTGACTACTCAATGCAAATAACAAATGATCAAAAACGACAAGTTATTCATTTGATGACATTTGAATTAACAAAATAAAAGGAAGTCTCTGGGCGACTTATTTGTGTTTTGATTCAACTTAAAGTAATAAAAGTGTTACTGTCCCTTCAGGAATTAACTCCCAGAAAAGGTCATCACTGAGAGCGATTAGAGACCAGGGTATGTCCACTACAGTCCCCCTTTTGGAAGTCATCGCCTGTCCATGGGGATGAGTTCCAACACGAAAAGATACCACCAAATGTCTCTGATCTTGATGTAATCCAGCAAGTGGAAATAATCAAAAATTATAAATCCATAATGTTTTTGGAAATTCCATACTGTTCGTAGGTAATCCCATTGCGGTAAGCTTTTAATCCTCTGGAAAACAAAGTCTTATAACCCATAGCGGTAATTCTACAGCGATAATTCCATAACGATTAGAGTTGTTGATTTCATCAGCAACAATTGTTTTTAATCAGCATGTAGAGGGGGTCCCTCGATTGACGCAGATGAGGCAGCCCTTGGATGAAGGTTGAAGACCAACGTTGGAGTTACAGGTCCCCACATCGAAGGTTGTAGGCTGGTTGGTTTCCAGTCAGTGCCACCCTGGTTCTATGTGTCATGCATTTATGTGGTTTTAGGTGGGCTTATGATTGGGATTTTACATTAGCCTTACCTATATTCATTCATTCATTCAACCTTTATTTAGTCAGGTAAATCTTTTGAACCTCATGGGCTCATTTACGAAAGCGACCTGCTAAAACTAAAGAACAATGAACAGCAATGGTAGAATTTCCTTAAACAATAAACAAACAAACAAACAATAAACAATAGAAAACAAAAGAGAGAAATTTTTTTTTTTTTTTTTTTTTTTTTTAACAAAGTATCAAAAAACTAGCAAAACATTATAAGGTAGACGTATAAAATCAAAGACAGGAACAAATCTGCATTGGTTTTTGCCAGGATTCCAACAGATTCTGAAAACCATTTAGAGAAGTCAAGGTCGAGAGCTTCAGATCTTTTTGTAAGATATTCCATGAAGCAGGAGCGGAGTAGGAGAAGGCCCTTTTATATGTAAGCTATCATGGTTTAGATCAGCTACAGATACCAAGTAAGGGGTGGATCATGCATAAAAAGTTAAATATAGGGATCTACGTCCATAGACGGTTCAGGAGGGCTTCTGTAACGAAGGCCTCTTCTCCCCAACTATTCCTCCATTCATAACCTAGCTTAAAGTTAAAGCTTCAGTATGTAGCTTATTTTTTTTAAATATATTTCTTCACTCTGCCACTATCTCTTGAAAGATTGATGTTAGACATGTAATCTCTGAAAAAACTATAGTCCTCTGGCATCTCCCGGTGGTTATAAAAGCATTTATAAAAAACCAGAGAGCGGCCCGCGTTTAACCAGCCAAAAACAGACTTTATAACCAGCCATTCAGCCAATAAAAACAGAGCTTCTAACTTCTCACCCCCTAACCCACGCCCCCCCCAACCCACGCCCCCACCTGTCAGCCAGCAGCGAGCCCGCAGCGGCCGCGCAGGTTCATTTTGAAATAATTGCAAAGCGATGCAAAACTGTTTTATATGTGACACAAATGTATTAAATCTCCCTTCTTCATCCCTGCTGGTCACTCTGGACTTTTATTTTGTTTTTTTGCCAAAAGTCAAGTGATCGCTTCTTCCTTCACTGACAGAAATGAGGAAGTGGATTGATTTGTCACGAGCGAATTAAATCATGTCCAACGTGGCTGCGTGAAGCTCTGCAGATTTCAGGGTGTTTTTGTTTTGCTGGACCAGTGCTCCATGGTTTTATTTTATTTTTTAGAACGTTTTATTAACATATAATCACAGAACTTTGCAGCGGTTGAGACGGGACATGTGGGGGCGGAGCATTCCAGGCTGCAGCGCGAGTGAGGTGGAGCTGAGCCATATATGGCTCTGAGTGAGGAGGGACCAGAAACGTGTCTCTGTTCAAAATGTTTCTAAGTGCCAGCGTGTTCAAAAGCTCCATATAGCAGCTTTAAACTAAAATAGAAAAGAAAATATAGTTTGGTCTAAATGTCTGTTGTTCTTTTAGACGACGACGTAGGGTTACCGGTATGTATTCAACTCATTGTCGTCTGACATTTTCTTCTTTCCGCCTCTCGGTTTGCGCCCTCCACTCATTTCATGTCAAGTTCCAATCGTGTTTGGATAGTTTATTTGGTTTAGGGAGGTTTTTTAATTCCTTCGACAAGGGAGCTCGATCTTATGCTGCCATCTTGCTCCGCGTCCTCCCGGAAGTCCGTTATTGAACAGATTTGCTGACCTTTTTTTTTTAACAATTTGAGAAATAGTTCAGATTAACTATGTTGTTTTTGTGACTAATTCTGCATGCTGTCAGAGAAAAAGTGGTCAAAGATTATGGGTGTTTTTATTAGTATGGAAGAGAATCTTATCTCTGCCCATGAACTATATGTTTGGATTAGAAGAGAGCTGGATGAAAGGTTGGGTGCAGCTGCATCCAAGGACACTTACTGCACTCTGTGAACTTGGCTGAATGGTAAGGGTATAAAAGCAAGCAGAGGAGGAAGCTTGAGGCAGATTCTCATGACTGGACCCAATCTGTGTGCTTTATGTATATTTATGTAAATATTCTGAAAATTTGACCATGCAAGTAAAATCCAAGTTAAAAAAATCTTCTCCTGCGACCAATTGTGGTTCTTTTTGAGAAAGTAAGATAAGCTAGAATATTTCTCCAACATAGATGGTGCAAACCAGACACAGTTGTGTAGTAGTGTGCTGTATGAATGTGTGTGTAGTAGAGGGTTGTATGAATGCATGTAGTAGAGTGCTGTATGAATGTGTGTGTAGTAGAGTGCTGTATGAATGTGTGTGTAGTAGAGTGCTGTATGAATATGTGTGTAATAGAGTTGTGTGAATGCGTGAGTAGTGGAGTGTTGTATGCATGTGTGTGTAGTAGAATACTGTATGAATGTGTGTGTAGTAGAGTGCTGTATGAATGTGTGTAGTAGAGTGCTGTATGAATGTGTGTGTAGTAGAGTGCTGTATGAATGTGTGTGTAGTAGAGTGCTGTATGAATGTGTGTGTAGTAGAGTGCTGTATGAATGTGTGTGTAGTAGAGTGCTGTATGAATGTGTGTGTAGTAGAGTGCTGTATGAATGTGTGTGTAGTAGAGTGCTGTATGAATGTGTGTGTAGTAGAGTGCTGTATGAATGTGTGTGTAGTAGAGTGCTGTATGAATGTGTGTGTAGTAGAGTGCTGTATGAATGTGTGTGTAGTAGAGTGCTGTATGAATGTGTGTGTAGTAGAGTGCTGTATGAATGTGTGTGTAGTAGAGTGCTGTATGAATGTGTGTGTAGTAGAGTGCTGTATGAATGTGTGTGTAGTAGAGTGCTGTATGAATGTGTGTGTAGTAGAGTGCTGTATGAATGTGTGTGTAGTAGAGTGCTGTATGAATGTGTGTGTAGTAGAGTGCTGTATGAATGTGTGTGTAGTAGAGTGCTGTATGAATGTGTGTGTAGTAGAGTGCTGTATGAATGTGTGTGTAGTAGAGTGCTGTATGAATGTGTGTGTAGTAGAGTACTGTATGAATGTGTGTGTAGTAGAGTGCTGTATGAATGTGTGTGTTGTAGAGTGCTGTATGAATGTGTGTGTGGAGGTAAATGAGGACACAGATTGTATTGTAAGGAGCTTTGAGTATCTTCATTAGATAGAAAGGTGTTATGTAAGTGTAGTTCATTTTACCATCTGTAATTTGGTAAATTGATCATGGTACCTGAGAGGTTAGGTCTGTCACAACAACTTGGACCTTGATGTGTGCCATGTTTGGCATTGAAATGTGTGTGAGCTCACTTTCATCTGCAGAACGTTGTCTCCAGGTTTTTGTTTGACAACTTCTTTCTTTTTGCTCCAATGCGTGGTCCCTCCAAAGTCTCTGGGAGAAGCATCAAAGGCAAGACTATGTACCTACAGGACACCCCCCACACACACACACACAAACACAAAGATCAAGGTGAGCATGATGGTCTCATATCGAGAAGTGTTTCATGACTGATCGGAGATGATTCCTAAAAAGACAAATCTTCTGTGTCTAAGCTGTCCAAACATTGTATCAACCTGCAGCGCTACTTTAAAACATGAACCGTGACATTTTAGACAACCACAAAGTTTCAAACCACAGCAGCATTGACCTTGACAACAAAGTGCTGAAAGGGAATCCCAACCTGAACGTTAAAAAACTCATTCTTGTTGACCTGGTAGTAAACATTTGATAAATAAAATGTGCATGAAGAGTTTTAGGTTTGAACTCAGGCTTTCAGAAAACACAAGATTACTGAATGATAAACATGATAAAAAAAATCAACAGGTTGTGATATTTTGACACAATGAACAGTTGGGCATTTCCAGTAAACAGATCACGTGACCTGGTCAACGAGGTGGTTTGAAAACAAACTGCTGAGACGGACAGCGGCTGTGTCAAACATCCACTGTGAGTTTCAAGTGGCATCACAGTGATTGTTCTGGTTAGATATTCATGAGTCTGACAGCCTCAGGGTAGAAGCTGTTCCTCAGTCTAGTAGTTCTACACTTAATGCTCCTCAACCTCCTTCCTGAGGGGAGCGGGGCAAAAAGTGTGTGTGCTGGGTGAGTGGGGTCTTTCATGATGCAGGTGGCTCTTTTCCTGCATCTGGAGGTGTAGATGTCTGTGATGGTGGGGAGACTGACTCAAACATCTTCTGTGCAGCCTTCACCACTCTCTGCAAAGCTTTTCTATGTCCAGCAGAGCATGTGCGTGAATAAATCTCATCTTAATGATGGTAATTACATTTTCTCAGTCAAAACCAGTAGATTTGTGCCGTCTATCATCTCAGAATCAGAACTGTACTTTGTTTGGTGTTTGTTCACATGACAGCTGAATTTAAACACGCCATTTAAATGGTGGTTCCATCTATCCATCCATCCATCATCTTTCTTTTGTTCTGCAGTCAGGTCTCAGGGGCAGCATCTTGAGCAGGGAGGTCCAGACATCTCTTTCCACTCCTCTTCCAGCTCTTCTGGGAGGACTCCAAGGAGTTCCCAGGACAACAGAGAGACAAAGTCTCTCCAGCATGTCCTGGGTCTTCCCTGGGGTCTCCTCGCAGTCAGACATGCCTGAAGCACCTCCCTAGGGAGGTGCCCAGGAGGCATCCTTACCAGATGCATGATCCACCTCACCTGGCTCCTCTCAGCAGTTCTACTCTGAGTCTCTCCTGATAACTGAACTTCTCACCCTGTCTCTAAGGGAGAGTCCAGCTGCCCTGCAGAGGAAACTCATCCAAATGCACTTTGTTAAAAGACAAAGTTGTTATAATCTTCAGGGGACAGAGTTGTTTGTAAAACCACAATTCAGAACTAGTTTGAAGGGACGTTCTACCTCAATCCAGGGAATTAGATTATGGAATGGCTTGGAGAATGTAGTTAAAAATGCCAAGTCAATGTTTACATTTAAAAAAATGATCAAAACAAATGTGTTAAAAAATATATGTGAAATAACGTAATGTGTATTGTATTAGTTAGAAAATTAGAAAGAGTTAGTCATTTTGTACTGTTGGTTGAAGAATATTATTGTTTAACCTGATTGTTGGAAAAAGTTGGTTGAAGATTATTATTGTTTACATGGTTTGACTACTGTTGTTTAATCTGATTGTTGGAGATAAGGGGCAGATATAATAAGATTTATTCTTCTTTCTGCCACCTTTCATTTTTTTACATTTTGTACACTATCATTATGAGATTGCCTTGTATTGTTTCTTTTGTAAAAAAATGAACAAATTTAATGAACATAAACATAAACATAAACATGTCAACCTCCTGTATCCACGATCTCATTGTTTCTGTCACTACCAGAGTTCATGACCAGAGGTGAGGGTAGGAACGTAGACCGACCAGTAAACAGAGTCTTGCCTTACAGGTCAGATTTCTCTTTTCACCACAACAGACCAGTACTTGGTCCACAGTACTGCAGACGCTGCACTGCACCAATCCATCTGCAAGTCTCACGCTCCATTCTTCCCTCACTTGTGAACTAAACTCTGAGATACTTGAACTCCTCCACTTGAGGCAGAACTTCACCCTCGACCTGAATAGATCAATCCAGCCTTTTCTGACTGAGGACCACGGCCTCAGATTTGGAGGTGTTGATTCTCATCCCAGCTGCTTCACACTCGACTGTGAACCACTGCAGTGAGAGCTGAAGATCATGGCACGATGATGCTAACAGGACCACATCACCTGCAAAGAGCAGAGATGAATCCTGAGGCCACCGTACAGGACTCCCTCCTCCCACTGGCTGCACCGAGAACTTCTGTCCATAAAAATAGTGTTTGAAGTATTAAAACACAGCTCTGCCCTCTGCTCTGCATGATCTACTGCAAAGTGATTATGATAGAGTGAAAGAGTGGACATCGTATACACAGAATCCAAATGGTGAACAGGAAGCAGTGACTGACCTCTGCAAGGCTCAGTGGACTGCTGAGCAACATCCCAGCTGTGGAGTTAGACAAGGAAAGATTCTTGACCAGGAAGTGCTGGAAGGCAGGCGGGTTCTTCAAAACGCTGCCCAGAGTGAACCCTGCATGACACCCAGAAACACCAGAAGACTTCAAAACAGTGAAGAAAGAAATGGAAACTAAAATGTTTAAGTAGATGAGCTAGATCCTGCAGTCATGCAAGTCATGTTTGGGATCAGATTAATGTCATTTGGAGTCTGTAAACCTTAACTAATAAAAAATTAGGAATAAAACATTGTGTAGATATTATTTACAGTTTAATCATTGGAAAAACCAGACACATTGATTTTTGTCCCATGTTTTGATTTAGTTATTTCTGTGCAGTTAAAAAAAACATGATTCTTTCTGACAAAGAAAAAAAAAGAATACAGTACAGGGCATTTCAAAATGTTAATTTTGTACAAATTTTTTCAAATGTTTCTGTAACCCAGTCCTTCTCAAATAGTGGGGCGCGCCCCTCTGTGGGGGCCCGAGGCGATGCCGGGGGAGCGCGGGGCGCATGACCCCAGGGAACATTTTGCAACAGGGAGTAGTTGTTTTATTTGCACCATTCTCATTTTGCCAGGGTGCGTTCGGCAGCTCATATCTGGCAACTCTCAGGCTTACTAATACAAAGTAATAAAGTTTTGAACAAATATGGCTGCCTTGTCATTTTTGGAGCCATGCTTGAACCGTGTCGCTCCCCTCTGCTGCTGAGACGATAAATAAACAACTCCAACACCTCCGCTGCTGTTTTTATGATGCTCTGGATGCTCATCACCCACAGCATGCATGCAAAAAAGAGTATAAACTCAAAGCGAGAGCAACACCTGCCCCCTCTTTCCTCTTTTGCATTGACACATTTTTTAGTTTTATCGATGATTTTGTCAAAGCACAATTTTGATGCTAACAAAATATTTTTTGCGTAATTAAACAACTTGTCGGTTCTTCTCTTGTGAGCATGTGTGTTCCCCTGGACCTCCCCCACCCGCACTATGGGCCCGCTCACTCTGCGCTCTTTGTAACTTCTCTGCTGTTGCTGCACTTAAGACCAAGTCCAGGTCCAGCTCAACATTGAGCAGGAGCTGAGAGCTGCAGGATCATGTTTCAAACCCCGTGTCAAAAAGCTGTACACTGCAAAACGTGCTCATTGACGCCATTAATCCTGACTTCCTCATTTTGATTAAAAAAATAAAAAATAGCACAAATTATTTTTTAATTAATTTGAAAGAGACCTTAAACTCAGCTTGCTTTTTAAAATTGTTTTATTAAGAATTCAAAATGTTCAAAATGTGTTATTGTTGGTTTTGAACGTTGAACATGAAAGTCAGATAGAACTCGGCACATTAGGTCACTGAAGTTCAGGAAAACATCTGCTAAAGTTTCCTACAAAAACAGAATAATTAATCTTTCCCTTTGTGCGAACCCTCCATTACTGCAAAACTTTAATCCCTTGACAGGAACTGGACCCTCCCTGATAACCAGAACTGTTTTGTGTACTTTCTAAATTAAACTGTGTACGTGCAACTGTTCCCACACTGCCGGGAAAAATTTCCATCCTACTAACGGGAAAACAGACCCCGTATTGACGTCATATTTGGGTATAAATATATGCAAGTGTCAGAATTAGGCAGATAACTGTGGCTGTAATGTTCTGTGTTGAAGACTATTAAAAGACTCTCTCTTGACTGGCTAAAGATGAAGTCTCTCGTATCATTAATAACCAGAGAACCAAAGAGCCTCAACAATTGGTGCCTTCAACGTTGGTGGAAGCCATCTGGCCCTGGCTCCGTGCCTTGCTTGCTGAGACGTGAAAGAATTGGGCCCTACCGGTAATTATACCTTCTTTTATATAATAAGTGATCCTTTCTCCTCTCGGCTGGTGAGGTTTGTGGCTGGGTCAGGGCTTTCTTGCACTTTTAGAAGTGAACTTTTTTCTTTGGCCAATTAGGATGGAATCTAAATAAAACACTTAAAAACTTGCAAGTTTTGAAGCTGTTAAAATCAAAAACAAAAAGTTAAAGTGAAAATTTAATTCTAAAAGGTTTTCAAAAGCCACAGTCAAATTGGAAATAATTGGATACAAAACAGCTTTTATTTGTCGACAGTAGGCATGTAACGAGATCTCGTTGTACGAGATCTCGCAATATTAAACTCCCGCGATATCTCTCGTTGAGAGGTAACTTTGTCTCGCGAGACGCTAATGCTAGCAGCCAGAGTCCCTAGCAAGTCAGCAAGAGTGTCACGGACAACATGGCTTCGTCGGAGGAAGTTGCCATAGAAGACGCCCCAACTAGTTTTAAATCATTTGTTTGGCAGCATTTTGGATTTCCAATAGAAACGAATCCGATAAATGGCGAAAGAGCAACAAACAAGACACGGACAATTTGTAAGTACTGCAAGAAATGTTTACCGTACACCGCTGCTAACACTAGCACGATGCAACGCCACCTTCAGAACCATCACAGCGCTGTGCTTAAATCAGCAACTCCCGTGAAAACAATGCCGAAAGGACAGACAACGCTGAAAAATGTCTTTTCACCTCAGCTCCCACACTCGAGTGCTAGAGCTGCAGCAATAACTAGAGACATCGGCAATTTTATTGCAGCTGATATGAGGCCATTTTCTGTTGTGGAAAATCAGGGGTTTAGGAGACTTCTTCACACATTAGAACCAAAGTACAGCATTCCATCGCGTGTGCATTTCTCTAACAAAGTGATCCCTACTCTCTACGAGGAGTGTAAAGCTAGAGTTGTTCAAACCTTGAAGGAGGCAGAGAGCTTTGCTATAACGACGGATGGCTGGACATCCAGGGGTACATTAAGCTACATCACCATCACTGCGCACACCATCAACAGCAACTGGGAAATGATAAATGTTGTCCTGCAGACTCGGCCCATTTATGAGTCCCACACAGGGGCAAACATCGCTGAAGTTTTACAAGAAGCTGTCATTGACTGGGAACTTAAAAGACCAAACTATGGAGTTGCTGTTGTGACTGATAATGCACGTAACATGGACGCAGCTGTACGTGAAGCAGGGTTGGTGCCACATATTAAGTGTTTCGCTCACACTATAAATTTAGCTACTCAAGCTGGCCTCTGTGTAGCACGGGTCTCACGTTTACTTGGGCGGGTGAGACGTGTGACAGCTTTTTTTCATCGGAGTTCAACAGCTACTGCAGTGTTGAAGTCCAAGCAGAAACTTCTACAACTTCCACTGCACATGTTGGTCATGGATGTTACCACAAGATGGAACAGCACCTTAGACATGCTGAATCGTTACCTGGAGCAGCAAGCAGCAATAGCAGCAGCTCTCAGCAGCCCTGAGATGAAGCAAAATGCCAGGAATATTGATACACTGGACAGCTGTGACATCAGAGATGCTGAAGACCTTGTAAAACTGCTGAATCCATTGAAGACAGCCACTGCAGTCTTAAGTGAGGAGAAGAGCCCAACTGTATCTCTCATTGTGCCTCTCAAGAACATGATAATGCAGAGCATGACACCAAAGGAGGAGGATTCCACCACCGTGGTCGACACAAAAAAAGCAATCCTCAGTAATATTTCAGGCAGATACATATGACTTTTTAATGCAATGCACAGTGCTGGACCCAAGGTTTCGGACTCTGCCGCTGCCTGACCACAGCCAGCGTGATGACATCTTCCTGAGGATACACGAGAAGGTGAAACAGCTGCTGCAAAATCAGGTATAAATCAAACTAAATTACTTTACCAATTTGTGCGTATACATTATAACAACGTTTTCTACTTAACCACTTTATTATCCCACAGAGCCTCAACATTATCACCGTACATAAATAAACTTTAATTTATTGTAGCACTTCATGGATTTCATAAGCAAAACACTAAAAAACGCTACACGTTATAAAAAGTGTAAAGGTGGAAACAAACAAATAATACTATTTATACAGTGTTATCTTCATTTCAGATGTCAAAAAACATTTGTGGCTTCCAGTATTTTCTTTCCCTGGAAACTGGGTCCAAATGGCTCGTTGGGCGTTAAAAGATGCCAACCCCCGGTCTAGAGAGTTTAAGCAGTGACCTTCTGATCACAGGCCCATCTTCTTTAACCTCTGAGCCACCACTCTTCAATATATACACGTGTATGTGTGTGTAAATTATATATATATATTGTTATGAACCTGAGGGGGTTCAGAGTTTTTTTTTAAAACATCATTATTGTGTTTAGGTTGGCTGCAGTCTGCTAAAGAAAGCACCAGCAGCCTGTAGCTGCACTTTTTTTCACTCAGCCTAATCAGGCTTGATTAGCTCAGGTGAAACACCTGTTTGCTCTCAGCCTTTTAAATAGTCTGAGCTGAGACCTAAACACTGTGGAGCCTTTGCTTGGAGCAAGGGAGTTGTTGAGATTGCCAATTGAGGTTGGTGGACGCAAGCAAGGGGGCTTGTTGGAAATACTTGGAATCCTGTTGCAGGTAAAAACCAAGTTTTGCTCAAAGCAGTTTTATGCTGCATGTGTGTGTGTTCAGAAGTGTTCTCCACCCACTTTTGATCACTGTGAGCTGTGAAATGTCTTAAATGACTGGTGCTGCCTAAACAGCACATGTAGAGCAAAGGGTGCTCTTGTGACAGCCTTAGTATTTACTAGGGTTGTGTGAAACAAGTTTTAAGCTTGTTTGAGACTGGTGTAGGAAACACTAGATGTTTAACAGCTGGGAAGCTGTAGGATGTACAAACATTGAGGAGAGCTCCACCCTCTCCGCTTGTTTGTGAGTCTGCTCCAGGGGGAGTGGAAGGTGAGCTGGTTAAGCTCTTAAAGTGACTCTGGCTGCTTAAAGCAGAGTTCTGTGTGGGTTAAGGCACCTTAAGTGCTGGCTGCCACTTTGGTTTAACTTAAGAGGTGTGGGCCTGTGCCACAGGGGCCTGTTTGAGTTAATTTTGGAGACACTGAGGGCAGTGTCTGTGCAGTTGTTCAGGAGGACAACTGGGATCAACAGTGAGGGACTGTTACCTTTTTCTCTTTCTCATTTGTTTGTACTTTTGACTGTGTGGGTGCAGGTAGTCCAGTTCTCGTGTTTTGTTTATTTAGAGGGACTTCTTTGGTAAGGTAGATCGTCGCCTGGGGGGGTACGACGGTCCTGTACAGGATTGGATCAACCTGGGTGGCGTTTTATTGTTTTTGGCCTCGCCCACCAGTCCAACACTTATTTGTACTTTTTATTAATTTTCTTTTCCTTTGGACGCTGATCCAGGAGAGGACGCTCCAGTCCTGGTGAGAAGCCTGGGAGGACCCTGCCAGCCTGGAGGCTCTTAGTTTTAGTTTAATAAAAATTGTTTTAATTCTTTTTCTGTGTCAGTGTCCACTTTGTATGTTTTGGCCTTTACCGGTCGTAACATATAAATTGGGGGCTCGTCCGGGATATGAATGAACGAGCTGTTAGTTTAGTTTTGATTCAGTAGTTGTGCTGGATCTGAATGAACGAGCTGTTTTGGTTAGTTTAGGATTTGTCTGGGATGTGAATGAACAAACTAGTTTAGGAGTTGTGTTGGATTTGCATGAGCTAGTTTGTGTAGTGGTAAGCTGCTTGTTTGTTCTGTGCACCTACTGTGCATGTTGGTGGTGGTCTGTCTTTGAACAGACATTGTTTGAGCTTGGGTGCTTAAATATTTAATGGGGGCTCGTTGATTAGTTAAAACACAGTGTTTGTGACAGGCAGTTTCACAAATAGCCTTGAGCTGTGTTTTTGTGTGTTCTGTGCGGTGTACAGCTGACGTACTTAATGGTGTTTGCTAGGTTGAACAGTTTTTCTGTTCACCTTTATTTGGGGGTTTGTCAAAAGTGTGAACTTAAAAATAAAAAAAAAATTAGTCACCAAATTTGTGAAGGACTTAACTTCAGCAGTTGGAAGCTGGCTGAAGCTTCTCTTTGGTGCTGATTGCAGAGTACTATCAGCTGTGTGTGTATGCTGCTGCCTGTGATACATTCAAGAGCAGTAGGGCATTTGTGTTTTGGTTCACTGTCATCTATGTGCTGAACACTTGGTGGTGAGCTGTTTGAGTAAGCTGTTTAAAAACAAAGAACTGTTTACTGGAAGCTCACAAACATGGCTTTCAATTTGAAGAGATTTCTTGAACAGCCCACGTTTGATGTCTATATAAACTGCACGAGAGAGCAGATGTTGAGTATAGCAAACCATTTTAAAATCAACACTAGAGAATACGAACGTGATGGTTGGTTTGAGGGTGGACTGCTATCTGAATTAATTAAACTCGGGGTTGTTGTGATGCCTGATTATGGGCACTTAAAGGAAAATGAAGCTGCCTTAAGACAAAAAGAGCTTGAAGAACAAATGAGGAAAGAAAAAGAGCTCATTTTACAGCAGCTTGAAACTGCCAAAAGGGAACTACAACTCAAACATAAAACTTTCTTAAAAGAACAGGAACTAAAACGACAAAGACTTTATGCCGCTCTTGAAGAGGAGAAACGTCTTCTGGACCAAGAGTTGCAGAGAGAATTGAGAAAGCAGGAACAAGAACAACAGCTTGAACAACGAAGACGTCAAGCTGCTTTAGAGGAGGAAAAGAAGCGTCTTCGTGAACAAGAAAGACAGGAGTTGCTGAGAGAGTTGGAGCAAGAAAGACAGGAGTTGCTGAGAGAGTTGGAGCAAGAAAGATTGGAGTCACAGAGAGAAATAAAGCTCCATGCTGAACTGAAAAAGCAACGTTCGTGTCCCACTGTGTGTCATCCAAAGGTGACACCAGAGCCTTTCATTCAAGCAGGTGTGCCTCTCTCACATCTACAGGAGATGGCGCCACAGGAACATTGTCTTCAGGAGGAGAACATTGAGGATGACATCAATTTGGGTGACAGTTTTTTCTTATTACATGAAACTGAACCTGAACAAGTTCAGTCAGATGGGGATTTTAATAACTTTGAGCTGAATGAACTTGACATTAATCTGTGTGAATGTTTTTTATTCAGTTCTGAAGCAGAGGAAGTCCCATTGAACCTGACTGAGGACCCAAAAGAAACAGTTCCTCCTGTTTCTTTGCATTCTTCTGTAGCTCCTGCTAAAAACAATGATGGAGATGATGATGTGTACTTAAGTGACACATTTATGACGAGTCTTGAAGAGAAACAAGTTCCTGTAAAAACAGAAATGTTTGCAAATGAAGTAGATGAAGCAAAACTTCTGTTGTCCAGACAACAGTTGATGGAACTGAAGAATAAAGACTATATCGACATGGGGAAAAGTCTTCATCTGCTGTTTGGAACTGAACATCTAGTTCAGTCAGGAGAGGACCTGAAATTATCAAAGAAGGTGAAGTCACACAAAACAATTCCACCTGTTCCTTTGTTTTCTCTTGCAGAGAACAATGAGGGAGTGTTGAAGGACAATGTGCAATCGATTACTAAAAGTGCAGCAGAAAATGCATTTTTGCTGTCTGTGAAATGTGAGGTGCTGCAACCCTACATTGAGCACAATGCACATGATTCTGTGTCTAACTGTCTCTGTGCTTACAGTGTGGCTGAGAGCAGAGCTGTTGAAACTGACACAGGGATGCTGTCCGGTGCAGAGAATGAGGACAGATCCCCCCTGACTGTCAAGACCAGTATTCAGTCACACGCTGGCACCAACTATGGTGTTTTTTGTTTGGGGTCGATGACTAATAAAAAGCTTTTCAGGGTAAACTTAGACAAGCGCTGCTTGTTTGGTTTTAAAACTTTTTGAGTGTGACTGTAGAATAAATGTTAGCGGTTTGATGGACTAGTTTTTTAAATGGTGTTTTTAGTCCATTTAGGTGGTGTGACCGCTACATTTTAACCCTCTGTTTTTTTTGTATGGGTGGATGTGTGATGTTTTCCCCTAACATACACATCACCCCCATACAAAATAACTTTCGGTGGGGGTGTTATGAACCTGAGGGGGTTCAGAGTTTTTTTAAAAACATCATTATTGTGTTTAGGTTGGCTGCAGTCTGCTAAAGAAAGCACCAGCAGCCTGTAGCTGCACTTTTTTTCACTCAGCCTAATCAGGCTTGATTAGCTCAGGTGAAACACCTGTTTGCTCTCAGCCTTTTAAATAGTCTGAGCTGAGACCTGAACACTGTGGAGCCTTTGCTTGGAGCAAGGGAGTTGTTGAGATTGCCAATTGAGGTTGGTGGACGCAAGCAAGGGGGCTTGTTGGAAATACTTGGAATCCTGTTGCAGGTAAAAACCAAGTTTTGCTCAAAGCAGTTTTATGCTGCATGTGTGTGTGTTCAGAAGTGTTCTCCACCCACTTTTGATCACTGTGAGCTGTGAAATGTCTTAAATGACTGGTGCTGCCTAAACAGCACATGTAGAGCAAAGGGTGCTCTTGTGACAGCCTTAGTATTTACTAGGGTTGTGTGAAACAAGTTTTAAGCTTGTTTGAGACTGGTGTAGGAAACACTAGATGTTTAACAGCTGGGAAGCTGTAGGATGTACAAACATTGAGGAGAGCTCCACCCTCTCCGCTTGTTTGTGAGTCTGCTCCAGGGGGAGTGGAAGGTGAGCTGGTTAAGCTCTTAAAGTGACTCTGGCTGCTTAAAGCAGAGTTCTGTGTGGGTTAAGGCACCTTAAGTGCTGGCTGCCACTTTGGTTTAACTTAAGAGGTGTGGGCCTGTGCCACAGGGGCCTGTTTGAGTTAATTTTGGAGACACTGAGGGCAGTGTCTGTGCAGTTGTTCAGGAGGACAACTGGGATCAACAGTGAGGGACTGTTACCTTTTTCTCTTTCTCATTTGTTTGTACTTTTGACTGTGTGGGTGCAGGTAGTCCAGTTCTCGTGTTTTGTTTATTTAGAGGGACTTCTTTGGTAAGGTAGATCGTCGCCTGGGGGGGTACGACGGTCCTGTACAGGATTGGATCAACCTGGGTGGCGTTTTATTGTTTTTGGCCTCGCCCACCAGTCCAACACTTATTTGTACTTTTTATTAATTTTCTTTTCCTTTGGACGCTGATCCAGGAGAGGACGCTCCAGTCCTGGTGAGAAGCCTGGGAGGACCCTGCCAGCCTGGAGGCTCTTAGTTTTAGTTTAATAAAAATCGTTTTAATTCTTTTTCTGTGTCAGTGTCCACTTTGTATGTTTTGGCCTTTACCGGTCGTAACATATATATATATATATATATATATATATATATATATATATATATATATATATATATATATATATATATATATATATATATATATATATATATATATATATATATATATATATATATATATATATATATATATGCATTCATATCACATATCCATCTACATATCTGCATATGATATCTACATATACATCCCTGTATCCATTTGTGTGTGGTTGTGAGCATGCATAAGTGAATAAGGTTCCTCCAATAGAACATTCAGCAGCGACTGTGAAGCATCAGAGATCCGTCCCCCCAAAGCCAGAGGCAGACGAAGGGCGATCAAAGCCCAAGACCCCAAGAAGGACCCCGGGCCCAGAGTCCCCAGGGCCACCCGAACAGGACGAGCCACTCGCCCACTCCCCAGATCCGACCAAGGGGAAGAACCGGACGAGCTCCAGCAGCAGCCACATACAATGACCCCCGGGGGGCCAACAGCGACAAGCCCACAGGCCCCCGCCGGAGCCCGGTGCACTGACGTAGCCCCAGGCCTTGGACACCGAGGCCAGGGGATGCCCACCTCTCAGGCCCAGACCCGATAGGACCAGAGGACCCGAGCCCCATCAGGCAGCCACCAGGCCGAGCAGACACACGCCCAAGCGCCCAACCCCCGAAAACGACAGCAAGGGCCCCCAGCCCATCCGCAAGCAAAAGGACACCCACCCGGAGGCCACATGGTAGGAATGCAACATCAAGTAGCCTTAGATGTTGCAGAGAGGGGCAGTCCAAATCCCAGCCTGACAATTAGACATTCATACACAGACACACTCACTCATACCCACCCTTATCCTCACTCACACAAAGACGAACAATAACGACACGTTCCATTCATAATCCCGATGCACACTCTATACCCCCTAGGTCCAGACATGTACCTGCCCCCATAGATATCATATATACACTAGATACCCCATAGCTTGCTCCGGGGCAGGATTTAGGGCGGCCATGTTGGGGGTGGCCACCGCTCCACTCAGCCTTATATATTTGGCTGGCACAATAAAGTATCAGCGCATTTAATCAATCACAACACGCTGAATAGTAATGCTATTGTCACATATTTAAATTTTAGACATACAGCTATTAAAACTGCATGTATAGGAACGTATAGTTTAGCATATTTAAATAATTTTGGTGGAATACAATACTGTACTTTAATATATGTTTAGCAAGATACAACCAAAGATGCAATTTATTCACACACACATTATGTACTGTATACATATTCAGATACTGTAATAATACATATATATTCAGATAAGCATATATATAAAACTATATAAATACATACTACAGTATATATGTGTGACAGCACCTGTGTGACAGCACCTGTGTGACAGCACCTGTGTGACAGCACCTGTGTGACAGCACCTGTGTGACAGCACCTGTGTGTCAGCACCTGTGTGTCAGCACCTGTGTGAGCGGGTGCGGACGCGGGCACCCTGGCTGCTGCTCCTCGTACTCTTTGCTTCTTGAGCTTTTTTTGGCCATGGCGGCTGCGACAGCGGGAGCAACAGCAGGCCATTCTGACAATATTTCTTCTCGTGTAAGACCTGAAGTCTATAATACTACTTGCGGCAAAATAATAGTGGAAGATGAGTTTTTAAATTTTATCTACACTAAGATAAAAACATTGCCGCATGATGACATTGTTTTGTTGGCCACAAACAATTTTTCATCTGAATGGATCGAGGAGTCCAAACGACTCCTGTACGAACTGTGCCCAGCAAAGCAGCGTAACGTCAAGCATAAGGGCGCACAGAAAGATGTAAATAATGTCAAGGACTGCTTGAAGCTGTTAAACGAGCGTGGTGAGAATATTCCCCGTTTTGTTTCGCACTTTTTGGACGACCTCCCACCCGTAGGTTTTGGTAACCTCGATGCCTCGGCCCTGCTCAGTAGGATGGAACGTCTGAGCCAGGAAGTCTCCATGCTAAGAGGAGCTATGGAAGCTCAGGCTACTACCAGTGAGAATCTTGGACGAGTGACAGTGGATTTGGAGCGCCGGCTGACGGATATTGAAATACCTCGTGAATCACCTCGTGAATCTAGTCGGGCTGAAGAACCCGTGCATGGATTAACGCAAGCTGAGGCGCTACGTGGAAAAGATGCTAAACAGCAGCAACCAGAAGAGATCCACAATCAACAAGTCCTGTCTCCGGCTTGGAGTACTGTTTTGAGGGAGGGGAAGCCGAAGCCACAGAAACCCTTGAAGGGAGCTGTGTCACTGGGACAGGGAGTACAAAATCGCTCAAAGCTGCGGGAGCAGCGCAAAGGAGGAATAATTGGCACAGGCACAGTGAGCAACATCCCAGTGGTTAAAACCAAGCTGGTAAGTGTCTTTGCTACGAAATTCTCTCCTGACCTTGATGCTGACACTCTGCGTGTTTATTTGACTGAAAAACTGGGTCAGTCGGTGACATGCAGGAAGATAGACTCAATGCGTAACCGATTTAGCTCGTTTCATATAACTGCCGAGTGCTCTGAAGTTGCAGAAATGTACGATCCAAATTTATGGCCGTCAGGTGTGTATGTGCGTCGCTACTTTGAGGCGCGCAGACCAAAAGTGGCTCAAACATCAGAAGCTAGTACACAGCAGCTAGAAAAAATATCTGCATCTGTACCGCAGATAAACAACGGCCACGCAGCTCCTGATGAATAAATGACTGGTATTAATATTGTGTCATATAATGCGCGAGGCCTGCGTGTTGGACACAGTGAATCAGACAGAGCACGTCGTTTAGTGGTGGACAAATTACTGGAAACTTGTGATGTATTATGTGTGCAGGAGACATTCTTAGCAAAACAGGACCTGGAGAAGCTGAACTGCATACATAAAGACTTTTATGGCGCTGGTGAATCCACTACCGATTTTAATAACAGAATACTTCGGGGAAGAATAGCCGGTGGTGTTGCAATATTATGGCATAAAAAATATGATCAACTGGTCAGTGTGATTAGACTGGATGTGGATTGGGCCATAGGGATTCAGTTCACCTGTGAAGATAAAAACTTTATTATTTTGAACATATACACACCTTATGAATGTTCTGATAACGAAGAAGAATTTCTTAATAGATTGTCTTTTATTATGTCTTTTATGCAAGATAATGAGTGTACGTGCTTTTTTGTTGTGGGAGATTTAAATGCAGATGTAGCAGATAGTCATTCTACATTTGCTAATCATTTAACGCAATTCTGTAATGACAATGGATTAATTCTCTCTAGTAAGGTGCATTTGCCTAACAGCAGTTACACCTACATTAGTGATGCATGGCATACGACCTCGTGGCTCGATCATTGTATATGTACAGTGGATGCTCATGACTCCATCCAGGACATTCGTGTCAACTATGAATTTGCTACCAGTGATCATATACCATTTTCCCTGTGTATAAACATGAATTGCATACCTTCTGTTTTGCCTGCAGACTATAAGACAAATATAGAAAAAATAGCATGGGATAACATGACTGAAAAAAATATATCAGATTACTGTTATTGTACGAACAACATGCTTAGCAATATATACTTACCAAGGGGAGCAATTTCATGCCATGATATGAACTGTAGGGATCCCCAACATGGTATAGAGCTATGTACTTTGTATGAGAATATTGTGAATTCCCTCCTTGCTTCAAGCAAGCCTCTGCGTAAAACCAGTTCAACCAGCTCACATAACACCAAGCCCGGCTGGAACGACTATGTGAGAGAGCTTTATGCAGAGTCCAGAAGGGCTTTTAAAGCGTGGGTTGACTCGGGTAAACAGACACATGGCCCCTTGTTTGAATACAAAAAACAAGCAAATGCTAATTTTAAATATGCTTTAAGATTCATAAAGAAAAATGAAAATACTATGAGATCTGACTCTCTTGCTAGAAAGTTGGGAAATAATAATACTAAGGACTTCTGGAAAGAAATAAAAAAATTAAATAACTGCAAAACGTCACTACCTACTACTATTAATGATGTTAGTGATGTAAAAGAAATTACTCAGTTATGGCGGGAGCACTATAGTGCACTGTTTAATTGTATCAAAAGTGACACTTTTGCTGTGGGAGGCATTCACAGTAATGAGAATGTAACTGTATCCCCACAAGAAATATATAATGCAATAGTGGCACTGAAAGACAACAAGGCTTGTGGGATGGATAATATTTCCTCTGAACATCTGAAAAATGCAAGTAAGAAACTTTATCCTTTACTTTCTATGTGTTTCACTGGCTTTCTAGTACACGGCCTGTTACCTGATTCAATGTTATCCGTCATACTCGTACCCATTATCAAAGACAAAGCGGGTAAGATCAGCTCCCTGGAAAATTACCGACCCATAGCTCTATCTAGTAGTCTGTCGAAAGTTTTAGAAAGAATCCTATTAAATAGGCTGGAAGAGTTTGTCCTGACCTCTGATAATCAGTTTGGTTTTAAACCTAAACATGGCACAGACATGTGTATTTTTGCACTAAAGGAGATTTTGGATTTGTATAATTTTCACAACACTACGGTATTTATGTGTTTTATTGATGCCTCTAAAGCATTTGATCGTGTGAATCATGAAAAACTATTTTACAAATTAGAACGCAGAGGTGTACCCAAATATCTGATCAGAATTCTTGTCTACTGGTATGGTCATCAATCAATGTATGTCAAATGGGGTAACACAATGTCTGATTCATTTAATGTTGGTAACGGAGTAAGGCAGGGAAGTATACTGTCCCCTTACCTTTTTAACATCTACATGGATGAACTATCAAAGCGCTTGAATTGTTGTAAAACAGGCTGTATAGTTGGTGATCGCATAATTAATCACTTAATGTATGCAGATGATTTGGTAGTCTTGTGCCCTTATAGTGCTGGCTTTCAACAATTACTAAGGATCTGTTCCCAATATGGTTATGACTTTGACATCAAGTATAACGCTAAGAAAAGCAAAGTTATGATTGCTAGAAGTAGGGCAGATAAACATCTGATAACCCCTGACTTCTCTCTATCTGGTGCTGTCCTCAATATATGCAGTGAAATCAAATATTTGGGACATTGCATATCTGATGACCTCTCTGATGATCGTGACATCTGTAGGCAGTATCGTATGATATATGCACAAGCTAATACTCTGATCAGAAAGTTTGGTATGTGTTCATCCTCTGTGAAAATAGCTCTTTTTAAGGCTTTTTGTACCTCGCTATACACTGCCCATCTGTGGCGAAGATACAAAAAAAGTAGCCTGCATAAACTTTATGTGGCATATAATGATGGCATGAGGCTGCTCCTCAAAGTGCCCAGATGGAGCAGTGCTAGCCATTTGTTTGTACATAATGCTGTTCCTACATGTGCTGCTGTGCTCAGGAATCTTATGTATAAATGCATGTGTAGATTGGCTGTGTCATGCAATAATATAATTGCAAATCTAGTAAATCCTGCTTTTAGTGCAGTGAGATTTTGTTCAAGATTGTGGAATCATTGGCGCCATCATTTATTTGTGACTCAGTGAATTATCTGTCTTTTATTTCTTTATTTTAATTTTTTTTATGGATTTTTTTTATGGATTTTTTATGGACCTTTTTTGTGTCTGAAATAAAGTTTGATTGATTGATTGATTGATCTGCCTAGGAAGGTGTGCAGAATTTCAGCTTTGCTGGCAAATAGGGGTATGAATCTCTCAGTGTCTGGAGAATTGATTTGATTCCGATTTTTGGTATCACGATTCGATTCAAAATCAATTTTTCGATTCAGAAACAATTTTTGATTCAAAAATGATTTTTCTATTAAAATTGTCATAAATTTAGTTTCAGCTTTGTAACTGACAAGCTGAAAAGAATAAACAACAATGTAAACAAATGGAGCATTTATTTAAAACAATAATTTTAAACTGAGAATATTAAACAACAATGTAAACCAATGGAACATTTATTTGAAACAATAATTTTAAACTGAGAATATTAAACAACAATGTAAACCAATGGAACATTTATTTGAAACAATAATTTTAAACTGAGAATAACAACAATGTAAACAAATGGAACATTTATTTAAAACAATAATTTTAAACTGAAAACATTAACAACAATGTAAACAAATAGAACATTTATTTAAAACAATAATTGTAGGTTCTGTACTTTATCAAAGTTTTTGAATCATTTGATATTCATACCAAAAATACAAACAAATAATACAGGAATGCATTAAATGCTGTAACTTGAATTACCAGTACTGTATTAGGTTAGCTTAGTTGCCTGGATTCCTCTAAAACAATAAAATAAAAATATAGGAACAAATAATTCATCCATCCATCATCTTTAACCACTTCTTCCTTTAAGAGTCATGGGGCTCACTGGTGTCCATGTCCAGTCATCACTGTGCGAGAGGCGTGGGACACCTGGACAGGTCTCCAGTCCATCACATACAAATAATTCAAAATATACAGACAAAAACAGACTTCAGCCTACCAAAGTGTAGTAACCTTTAACTCAAGCATTATAAGAGGGGGACAATAATACTGTCATTGCTGGTATCACTCAGCCCTCTGTGAATAGCAAACAACCATCAGGGTGCTAACGATCCATTGTTAGGCTGATGGTCCTCCTTGATCATGTGAGCAGCTGGTTTCGGCTGTCATCAGCCAACTGGTTGATCCACTGTGAGAGGGTGTTAAGACTGAGCTGAATACCAGACTTAGCTTTTTTAGATTTTTGTACCTGGATTATTGAGCATGCATCAGGGTAAAATTAAACATGTTTAAAAATTGATTTTGGAGCATTTAGAATTGATTCTGAATCGCCAGGACTAAGAATCCAGAGTCTTTGAAAAATCTATTTTTTCCTACACCCCTACTGGCAAACTTCCTTTTGATCTTTAAAAAAATAACATTAATACAAAGAATTGTATTTTATGTTATTGTGACATGTTTTACACATTAATAATGTTGATTGTTTTGTTACAGCCCACCCCAAAAAACAAGGGTCACAACTAGTCAAGTCAAGTCAATTTTATTTATATAGCACAGTTAAAAGGGTCCCCGGTTCAAATCCCGGTCTGGGGGCCTTTCTGGGTGGAGTTTGCATGTTCTCTCCGTGCATGCGTGGGTTTTCTCCGGGTGCTCCGGTTTCCTCCCACAGTCCAAAGACATGCATGTTAGGCTGATTGGTAACTCTAAAATTGACCCTGGGTGTGAGTGAGACAGGTCCCTCTTGTAAATGAGTCCCCGTGGCTCAACGAGGCTAGCCTGTATAAATAAAGCTTGAATGAAAAAAAAAACAGATAAACTGTTATCAAGGTGCTTCACACACACAACATAAAAGAGGTTTAAAAATTTAATGAACAGTATCACACACCAATGGTAAAAATTATGATATTAACAGCAGTAAAAGTATAATAAAAATGGTGTTAAAGGTACAGGACAGGAATGCACTTTATAAAGTTGATGACACTGGAAAAGTTTGTATAATAGCTGAAGATGTTGAGTAAACTCAGGAGATGCTTATGTTGCATCTAGGTTAGACAGGGGGAAAACAAAATAAAATAAGGCTTTACACACACCAAGCTCCTGCACAGACTTATTTTAGATGTCACACAAGGTGTTGGTGCTGGACATGATCATCAGGGCAGAAAGGCCTTATCTTTGTTGTAAGTCTTTTTTATTAAGCTTTTGTGGGCTGGTCGGTTTCCATCCATCCATCCATCCATCCATCCATCCATCATCCATCCATCCATCCATCCATCCAAATAATGTATTTTAAAGAAAGAAAGATAAGATTTCTTGTTTCACCAAATATATATTAACATGAAAAATAAATTCTAAAGATAATCTTACATAAAGATAAACAAAAACATTTTAGAGCAAAA